>VZTU01015898.1:70517-84962 GCA_013400835.1 Zapornia atra
TTTCTTCTCTTTTGTAAGTCACTGAAAGACAATAGTCACGTAGAACTTACCAGCCATCAGGACTAGAAATGCATGGTGTAAGATCAGTGAAGATCTGAGTATCCCATCTTTCTAGTGGTATAAGGTATGTGTTTCTTTGCCCTGATCATTTGCAGCCAGTCAGAAAGCTAGCATGGTTTTTGCTGCTCCCATGACATAATGATCTAGAAAGGAGCCTGGGGCCAGGGCATTTCTCATACCTGGGAAACACCCTAGTCAGAACATACAGACGCTTCCTCACTTTGCAGAAATATATCGCGTTGGCCATACTCTTTAATATTAACACCACAGGAATACTTCAAAACCTGTTTGCACTTTCACAGTCTCCTTAATGACCTGCTCTACTTTTGTCCTTTAGGGCTTGATTGAACTCTCATTGAAGTTAATAGAAAGATTCCCACTGACTTCAGAGAGAGTTGATCATCTCATCTCATGTCATTAGGTTGTACATGCATGCCTCCTTCCCTTCACTCCTGCCTTGAAAGTTCAGTATATCACGATTATCTGCACAGTTGCTTCCTCATTGCCTTTTACTTGCAGAGTGCTGTGGAGGAACAAGTCCATAAAACCACTTCCTACTCTTTTAAGATCTACTGCTCCTATTGGAATTCCTTCAAGAAATCAACAAATTAATGATAGCCAGTGTGAGCAATGATTTTGGGGTGGCTGCTATATAGAAATTAAAGAGGAACCTTTCTGAGTCATCAGTTTCCTGTGTAGCGAATCAATGCCACTGTGATCTATTGTCATTATCCTTGTCCTTCCTCATTACTTTCTCTCTCACTCACTCACTTGCTGTGCCTCATTGAAAATGAGACTGCAAACTTATGACTACAGCAAGGATGTCCTCTTATTTGTCTAGCTCAGCTGAAGAATTCCTCAACACAAAAAAGCCAGTAAGAACATCCCTGGATATACTCAATGTATGATTCATTATACGTGCTGTGATGGAGCTGGTATAGATGATTTTGTGATACTCCTGGAGATTTTCTGCAGCCGGTGTGCTTTTTCATGGGCATGTGGGAGGGATTCTGATACTGAAAAGGATGGTTTCCAGGATTGATTCTTGTGGACAGGAACAATCCTGAAAACTTTCTGTTGCGTGGAACAGTTTCAGTGTTGTCTCAGCAAGTAGTCTAGGAACAACTCCTCCTGCTGGAGGAGAAACAAACTACTCCAGAGGATATTATGAAGATTGGGAGTGGTAACATTGTTCTTCAAGTGAGTGTAATTGAATACAGACATTCCAAATTCAGAGGAAATGCTGTTCATGAGGATGGCTTCCATGCCCGTCTTAGGAAGGAGTGGGAGTTTCCTTCTTGTTGACTAAACTGCAGTGCTAAAGAAGCTTCAGGTGTAGCCTGAATGGTGGATAGGAGATGGTAAACAGCCATCTTTTGTTTTTCATGTAATATGCATAACTCATTTCAGCTGCCTGTAATGAAGAGGGTCCCAAGTAAGTGACTACCATAATGATATTTTGGCATATCAATTAAATTTTCCAATAAAATTAACCTTGTGTATATGTTATGTGAGAGAAATGAAACCACAGCAGTTTTGAAACAGCTGTATGTATCTTGCCATCAAGAAATACTCTTTTTTTTTTTTTAGTAGTTTAAATAATAATTTGCCAGGGGAGTGCACCCTCTTCCTAGCACTGGAGTTTACCAGGGATGGTTATTTGCTGATTGAAGACGCTTTTCCTTCATGTACATACAGAAAGACAAGAAAGGGAATTACTGATTTTTGCATCCTCTTTGGTACCCTGTCTGTGACCTCATCAGGATATTATAGGATCCCAATTGATGTTTGCATTGACAAGGTGTAAAAGCTACTGTCCAGTCTTTTGAGAGCCACTGAATGTAGGATGCTGTGGTTGCTGCTCTGTCATCATCCTGGCCATGTCTGGTTACATGCTCAAGATAATGAGGCAGATATCTACTTGTTCAATATGCTGAACAGGATTAGTTCAGATAAATGCAGATCATCCCAGATACCGACAACAGACCTTACTCTGTCCACTCTTGACAACACCAAGGTGAAGAGACACACTGGAAATTACATCTTTTTTTAAAGATTAAATTAATTGTCCTTTGCAACAGGTCCTGTAAAGAGGACAGTGCCAGGCCTTGGCAACTTCCTGACAAGGTGCATAAACTCCAAGATATTTCATATTCAATGTAGCTCTTCACACCTGTTTGTAGAAAGTATGTAGTCACAGTTTCAGAAGGTTTTAATTTTGGAAGTACTTCTGTCAGCCTCTCTTCTCCCGGTTGCCACAGCATTTATGTAGCCATTTTTCTACTCATCAGTTCATATACCAGCTGTCAGGTGACCCTTCTACAGGCTTAGTTTGTCTTGGCTTGTAAAATGGAGCTGCCTCTTTGTGTCTGAGTGCTACACAGATATGTCACCACCACCTTCCTCCCTGTGGCAGTGGATGAGGCTGTTCCGCTTCAGGCAAGTCTCAGCCATTAAACCTCTAAAAACCATACCAGTCACAGAGAAAGGACACCTCTCATGGTGGGCCTCCCTATCCATGCTGAGCTCAGAGACACCACACTAAGATGGCCACAGTGCTCTTTGTGCTGCAGTCTTGGAAGGCTGCTGAATGATAGATTTCACCCGTGCTGTGGGAACCATTGGCATTACAAGCTTCTCTCCCATAGATCCAGGGCGTTTCTTCTGTTTCTCTTAGATAATTGCCTCTTGTAGTTGCTGTAATGATGCACGAACACAATGTCCATAGTGTTTTGGGATCAGCCCAAAATCAGTAGTAGGTAAAAAGTCAAGGATGAGCTTTGAACTCAGGCCATCCCCACAACTGCTTGCGGGGCTTGCGGGAAGGCATTGGCAAGTCCTGCTGAAGGCATACTAAGTGTGGAAACACAGGCTCAACTGTCCTGTTTCTGCAAATCCAGGAGAAGTCACCTTAACCTCAAATGAGGGGGGTTAGCTAGTATCCATTTCAAACAGGTGAGCAAGGCTTTGGCCAAAGCCATACTTGGCCTTCCCTGGGTGTGATTGTTCTGGTGCTCAGGCTCCAGGTAGGCAACATCTCCATATGACTCAGCAAGTGCTGCTGAACTGACTGATGTGCCTTTACAGTCTGCCTCCTGCCCTTCCCATCCCCTCCGCCTCTACATTGACTAGTTTGTTATGTACCAGGGAAATACTCCTCTAAGGGACCTCCCTGCCTCTGGTAAAGTAGCTCTCATTCAGACTTCTAGTATCTCTGCAGGATGGCCATGAGATAGGGGAAAGAAAGTTCAACAGGGCAGTTGTCTTCCAAACAGCAAGTCGCAATTTACTGTATTATGCCACCTCCTACTAGATAATCTCTGCTTTAACTGTAAGGCCCTTGACTGTATGATTCTCCTCCATGAAGTGTTTTGTAGAAGACAGCTGCTTCTGAGCTGGGGTTTGCTAGCTGCACACTGGGGAATAGAGCATTAGTGCAGCATTAGAAAAATACTCTTTCTTTTCCTTTCTGAGACTCAGCTGCCAAGCTTGACCTGTGTTGCTTCCAGACTCCACTCTTTTATCTTTCAAAAGCAGGAGGAAGGGAAACGCTGTGAAGTAAGACCTGCAATCCCAGCGTGATTTTGACAGCGAGGCAGAATCACTCCTCTTATCCCAGCAGCTGAGCAGAGATCCTAACAGAAGACTGCTGCTTATGCTCTGTATCACCTTAGACATTCGCAGATCCATCATAAAAGAATGTTAATTGATGGAAGGGTAGTCTGAGGAAAGAGTATGTGTGACAGAACATGATCATACTGATGTGCTCCATTTATTGTTTTGTTCACTACACCAAAACATATTTGTCAATGTGGAGCTATAGCAACATGGCAAGTGAGGTGGAAAAAACCCGTTTTCTTCTGGTTTGCCTTCTCTCTGTAGGAAAAGTTCTTGCAAAAAGATTTGCAGAACTTAGTTAAAGCCAGTAACTTTTCAAAAAATACTGTGATGGTGATGAAATTCCTCATGGAACATTTTGTCAGAAAAATGTCACTTGCTTGTTGTTGGCATGAAATTGTGCTACTCTTGAGCAGTTATTTTTACTGGAAAATGGAGTCAGTTCTCCCAGTAGGGATTCTACCAGCATAAACCGATTTCCTAGTATGCTGGGGGTTGTATAGAACGAAGAGTTGAAATAACAACTGTGAGTATGAACACTTGAAACGGTAGTAGGACTGTGTTCAGCCCACACTCTCGTCAGCATTGGAGTAGTGTCTTGCAGAGGAGTGCCCTTTGCCCAGACATGCCTTACAAGGTGCTCATGTTGCTGTGCGGAGGAGCTGACTTCCCACCATTCCTGCTGGTTTGGATGGAGCTGAAGTTGCTCAAGAACTGGGAGAGCTTAGAGCTTCAAACCACATGCAGTTAGCACCAGCTGGAGGACTGTCTCACACTTCCAGAGCAGAGAAAAAGTCAGACCCTCTTACTGATTTTCATACTTCAAAGAACAAATTTCATCAAATTTAACCATTTCCTCCTGAATGTCTCTTATATGTTTGTGGCAAAACTGGGAGTTTCAGAGCAGCGTTATTTTCTGAGGTGTACAGAAAAAACATGACCATGGAAAAACATTTTCTGATGGAAGAAGATTGAAAAAAATCCCTTTAGTCTCAAATACAACTCTGTGTGTGTATATATATATATATATATATGTATATGTTTGAAATTTAAGAGGTGAACTAATACCGTGAGAGATAGATTTCTTCCTAAATGAAATATTTGTCGTTGTTTGGAAAGTCCTGAATGGTTTAATACAGGGTTTAACATTGAATGACTGCCTTTTCCCTACCTGTAGTACCTTTAACAGGAAACTAATAAATGTGTTTGTGCTAAGTGGAGAAATTGCCCAGGTGCATAGAAATCTTCAGTGCTGTAATCATCAAAAGAAAGAATTTCTTTAATAGTAAGGCAGGAGAATCGACAGACTCAAACATCAAATTCCAGTAAATTATAGAGAACTATATGAAGCACATACATCAGGCAGTCCCTTAAAATAACCACCTGCGTATATGAGCTGGAAAGACGTGAAAGATTCCTGTCCTGTATTTCAGGAAAAGGTCAACACATGAGTGGTCTTATTGAAAAATAATAGCAAGGGGTTATGGTTGGATTTAAACTGACCAAAACAGTAATAATGCCGTCAAGCTTTGAAAAGATACTGTGCTCCATTAAAGCAGTATGTGTTGGAGGTGTTGCACAGCTGTTACTTGTGAAATAGGTTATTTTGAACTTGTCATATTTGACTGGCAAGTATCATTCCATACTCTATTACAGCATAAATAATTTCCTCACTTCAGAGATCAAGGAAAATGCATGTATTCTTTTATTACATCTGATTTTGAAAATTTCCATTTAATGCATTTATTTATGCAGATATTGATTAATGCATAGCCATTTGGTATGCTTTTAGGCATCATAGAAGTGCAGGGATTAACCACTTACAGGTAGCTCCTTTCAGCAATGGCTGGCAGCCCTTGAAGGCTAGTTTGCAAGAGAAGAGCATGGGCAGAAGGCAGTACTGCATTAAGGTGGTTGGATTTTCTGCCAGGTGTGAGCAGCCCACTCCTGACCCTCATGGCAGCATGTCCCTGAGGACCCACAGAAGCTCTAAAACTCCTTGTTTCCCCCAGCAGTCTCTCCCAGATATAAAAGTGGGTATCTGTGCTATTGCTCTTAAGAAACCTGCTAGGTGGATACAGACCATGGCTGAGGTTTAGGGGTGGCAGGTTGTATTCACAGTGCCACACTGGGTAAACTGAATAGGATGGGATAGATCCAGAGTCAAATTCCTCCTCTCCCTGTTTTACAGCAGATATTTGATCTTTAATAAAGTGCCTTTATCACTATGCTGTAAATTGTTACGATCTTCTACAGTATTTCTACCATAATGTTTTCCTTTGTGTAAGATTCAGGGATTTACAGAGGAACTATGGTTGGACTTGATGATCTAAAGGGTCTCTTCCAACCCAGGTGATTCTAAGAACAAGGATACAAGTCTTCTGTGTGTAGGCTGGAGCAGCTGGGTGATTCTGACTTGAGGTCTGTCAAAAACAGGATTTAAACAGAGGAGCAGCTTCAGTACAGCAGCCTAAGACAGTTTGCTCAGGACTGACCTATGTAGCCCAGTGTTTAACAGAGCGCTCTCTGGGAGGAAGGATACCCGTGTTAAGACCTCATTCCGTATCAGGTTGTGTGTCAAAAGCAGCTTAGGTGCTTTGGCAGTACCAATGCCTGGGAAGCCCATGGAGTTGTAGGATGTAATTCTGGTTTTCTCAGTCCCATTTCTGCAGGATACATTCGCTCCTAAAGAATGTGTCTGCTTGGTGCTTTATCACAGACCACTGAATGGATGTAATCAATGTTTTAACTATAACCAGGGGTCTGATTTTCTTTTTACTAATTGTTTATATAGAATTATTAAATGGAACTTGTGCAAGTCAGTAAGACAAACTGTAACAGAGCAGTGAGAATTGAATTGAATAGGCAACAACTGAGTTATTCTGGGGTTAGTGTTACTAAGAACTGTGCTTCAAAGTAATTTTAATAATGTCAGCACTACACAGGTGAGAAGAGGACTTTTTAAAATCCTTCAGCTTTTTATCTGAATTGGTGTGCCTAACACAACTCCATGAATTTAAAGTTAAACATATAATTAGGTGGGTTTAGGATTGGAGTCTTGCTGCTCATTGTCATTTTTGCACCTTAAAATGATAGTCATTTGTGTGTTTGCTGGAGATATTTAGTGAAGGGAGAAGCATAACTTTTATCTGTAGTCATAGTCATCTATTATTTCCTCAAAAATTACTTTTTTGTAAGAAAGGCTGAAACACATCAATTTCTTTAGTAAGTCTAGATACTAGATAGTATGTGAGAATTGTTGAGACCGTACTGTAAAATTTTTGTTCTCATTTGTTACTTTCAGGGAATTCAAGCACACCAAACAATTCCCTGATGGAATTACATATAAACCAAAATTTATAGTTTTTTTTTTTTACTTTTAAAAATGCATGAGAAGACTGTTCCTTTTGTCAGTGGTGTACAAAATAATTTTATTATAGTAGAATAAAGATGTTGCTGAATTTTTAGTGACTCCTGGTTTGTGATCAGTTTTGTCAGAATAATTTACTAGATTAAAGACTTCTTTGCGAGACATAGAAGCCTGAAGCTTCATTCCATGATGATTCTTTCCACAGTAAAAGAATTACATGTTGTGAGTTCAGGGCATTTTTGGTTTTGAGATCCTTAGTCCTGCAAATAGTTTTGGACTGCCTGACTGTACAAATGCTGGAATAAATTTAGACTTTCAGCCCCAAAGTGATTGCTTAAGAAGAGGGGAAGAGGAAGAACAGGTTATAAGATATAATCCAATATAAAAGCTTCATCGACTACATGCAGAAACACTTAAGAATTATTTTTGTTTTAAGAACAGGTTTAGTCTTCTCTCTATAGCACGTCCATTGAATTATTTGAGGTAAGGTTGTAGACAGCTATTTTAGCATGGCCAGAAACGGGGTACCAGACCTAAAATGGGCATCTCTCACAGTAATGCTATTTGCCAGAAAAAAACAAACCACCACCCTTGGATTTCTGTGTAGTTAAAAGGTCCCCATAGGAATGTCAGCTGGTGTCTCTCTACATCAGAACAGATAAAGAAAACTAGCAATTAAGCACAAAGTTTATATTTTGTTTGAATTAATTTTATTGCCTTCATGGATATTTGAAGGAGGAGATAATTCAATAGATATGTCTTTAGAATTGTTAAATTTAAAACCAAGACTCCTTCCCATCTTGTTCTTTGTTTCCAGAACACCACCGAATTCCTGCTTTGGAAGAGGCAAGTTGGTTGCTGGGGAACATCAACCAGACTGGCTACTTCAGAGTTAATTATGATATTAGGAATTGGAGGCTGTTAATTAATCAGCTAACAAGGAACCACGAGGTAAGCTCCTCTTCTCATCCCTAAAATCTGTTTTGATAGGTGAACCTTCACTGTTTCACCACCCTAAATGGTTCAATTTTTCTGCTTGCCCCTCACAGGTTATCTCTGTCAGTAATCGAGCAGGCTTGATCGATGATGCATTCAATCTAGCCAGGTATGTTTTCCTGAAGATAATCTATCCTCATACACTTCACTGCAATAACTCATGCAATCATTAACTGAACAGTTGAGTGTGGTTGGAAGTTAAATATGTTTTAAACACCCTTTACTTCTCCCCTCCCATTTTTTTTTTTAATGTAGGCCACATAAACATGGTCTGTAGCACATTCACTGCTCTTGATCAATAATTGCCGTAGGGTATTTCCGAGTCTGGAGAGGCCTGATCAATTTTGCAGCAAGTCCAATCTAACACTTAGGAGATAAATAATCTCTTTCCTCTTTCACTAATGAAGGAGGGTTTTTTCTTTGTTTCTCCCTAACGCCCCACCTCTCGTTTTTTACAACTGACCCTTGTGCTGAATTTACTTTGTGATGGAAGGCACCTTCAAGCTTCAGGATTTATTTATTTATTTGTCCTGACTTGTATCATTTTTCCAGTATCTTTCTTCTCTTGTAATCTGCCAGAGTGGACTCTTTTTCTACATGATGCTTTTCAAACAGAATGGAAAATCAGAGTTCCATTGAGCATTCTGGAATATATAAAGCATTTTGAGTTTTACTATGATCAGAGTTAATAATTAACACATACAGTGCTGGTTAGGTAATGTCTTTACAAATTGAGGTAATGGAATTGTCCCCGTTTTGAAATCAGGACATCTGATTCGTTGGTAGCCAAGGTGTAAAATAAAAGTAGTGAAACATTTCAAACTTTTTGATTCTTGAGGTACCTGAGGGCATTACATCAGTAATACTGTGTGATGTTAAAGGCAGTGTGAAGTCAGTTCCTGATATTAGTGGCTCTTCTGTTTGCTAACATGATTACAGCCATGTTTGAGCACAGGCTCACAAGAATCTGCAGTACTGAGGTACATTTCACTACAAATGATCACTGGAGATGTTTGAGGTTCAGCCACAGCATCACACAGAAATTATGGCACAGTGATGTTCCAGCATCACTGCAGTAAAACACATTTGTGTGCCCTACCACTCTGTTCCTGCTGCCAGCACTAGACTGTGTATATGACATAAACTAGACATTAGCCCTCATTTAGCAATCCAGAGATGTAGTAGGGAAGGAGGCTTCATGGGGAGAGAAGGAGTATCTATGTGCTTTTTGTACTGCCTTTTGCACTTCGTGCTTGCCTTGTGGTATCTTCCTGTTGGCAACAGTAAAGGACTAGAAATAGGTCATCACTTGAGACTTTAGTGGACTGTGATTTGTGTACGCCCTGACTATTAGAATATTGCAGAGTATTCTGAAATATCTAGACTATTAGAACAGTCTGTACCAATTTTATTTGGTTTTGTCACCTTAGACACCTAGTGTGCAATGACACAGAATCAGTGTGGCACTTTCTTCTGAACGCAGTCAGATGTGGATAGAGGTCCCTGAAAATGTAGACACTGAAAAAAGCTGTTTTCTAAGCTGATTCTTGTAGGTGTTTTTCTTCTCAGTCAGTACTGAGACAGTGCTATAGGATGTCTTGTTCATGAAGCATAGAGGCAAGATCTTGAAGATTTGTGCTCTATATTTGAAGAGGAGCAATAAGATGTGTGGACCTGGCTAAACTTGCCATGTAGGGTATACTTTTTGTTGATCTTTTTTTATATTGTTAATCTATCATCTTTCCTATTTAAAAAAAAAACAACAACCCTAAACAGCAATTATACTCTCACAGAAAATGAAAGACCAGGAATATGCCTAATTCTTGCTCTGTTCCATTATCACGAGTAGGACTGTAGAGGCATTAAGAAACTTAGGAGTGTGTTGGGGACAGCCCTTGATGGCAGAGCTGAATTGCTTAGAGTGCAAAAGCAGATGGAAAAGTTCTTGCTGGGACAGGTAATGGGGAATTTCACCCTGACGTGTCAGTGTGGCACAGCTGCCCCTGCTTTGTCGGGTGCTCCAGTGTGACATAGCCATGTTCCTAAAACAAGCACCAAGGGCTATCAAAATCACACAGACCCTTTGAATTTCCTAAACCACCCCGCCACCTCCCTCCAGTGTTCAGAATGCCACCATCAGCTAAAAGTAGCTTTGCTTTCCTCACCTTGTCTGCAAGGTGTGGCGCAGAAAGCAGCTTCACTTTCCTTTGGAGCAGTACCATGGTTTGGATGTTACCTGCCTTGTGGATGCAGTGCTGATTCAGTTTTGTCTCTGATGCACAGTGTGTTTCTCCCTACCAGTATATTGTTACGTGATGGGGAGATTAAATGCATACAGTCGTCCCTGACTGTGACATGAGAAAAGGTAAGTAGCCTTATTGACCAGCCAAGGAGGCAGTAATTCGTACTCTAGACCTGACTTCTGAGAAGACTGGCTGTTTTAAGGCTAATTCAGTCCTCAGTTGTGATCCCTAGTTGCACTTGTCTGAAAGCATTCATGTTTTGAGATGTGGAATACATCTGTTTTAATCCCTACCTACTACTTTTGGTGATAAAATAATGCAAAAATGAAAACGTAACTTCTTAAATTCATGCTGGTCCTTTTTAAAAGAATTTCTAGTGCAAACAGTTGTTTTTACTGTACTGAAGAGACTGCATTTCCTCAAAACACCCTGTCTTTCTTAGAAACTTCTGAAGTATTCCCCAGTGTGTTGTTGAACTGGATACCTGTGATGTCCACCTCAGAAGGGTTTGACTCAATTTTTCCACTGCCCCAATATGATATGTCCTAATATGATATTTCTGTAGTTTTACTGCTAATTGATTTTGTTTGTGGAAGAAGTACAGGTTTTATCTGTAGTAAAAATTATTTTTGAGCACTACATATTTTTTTAAAAGATGTGTTTGATTCCATTCCTTCCAAATGTTTATTATCCTTTTACTGTCCAGCATAATGATTTCTTAAAAATAAACAACATAAATGAATTGATACCTTCAAGGAATATTTTAAGCTCTGTATCTTTAATTTCATAAAGTTTTGCCCATTTTATATGGAAATATATTCTTCCTCCTTCCTTCTTGGTGTATTTTGATTTCATAAAACTAATCAAGCAAAATTGAATTGAATAATAACAATAAAAGAAACCTACTGCTTGCCCACTATCTCTGAATTCTCACGAGCTTGTTTGCTTTTCAGATTTTTAAACATAATTCTGCTCTCAGCTATAATACATGCACACACCTTGAGGACCTGGAGAGCAGTAGCCTTGTCAGTAACACAGTTTATAGAAATACATGCCCCAAATTCTTGAGCAAGAATAGCACCTTGGCACTTTCTCTTCCCTTCTTCTTGAAGATCCTTTTATATTTTGTGGTTGTTTTGTATGAAATTTCTGTACAACTTGAAAATAGTTTGATTGTAGCAAATGGGATGTGTTGACTGAGAAAACTGGGAGAAGACAAATAGACCTGTGATTCTCTTCTAAGTTTAAACTGAGTGGAGAGCAGTCCGGAGAGCTCCAGTAAGTAGTGTCACAGGAAATAACAAAGATACTACTGTTTCTTGAGTGTATGAGTAATGTTGTCAGCTCCTTCTGTTTTTCTTTCCTTAGAATAAGGAGTCAGCGAGCATGTGAGGTGGGATGTCTCCCACTTTACTTTAGGCATCCCAAAGTGAGACCTGTAAATCTGAGCTTGTCAGAGGAGATGTGCACCTGACCTCTTAAATCCACTTAACCACATAGGATAAGATAAATTACCCTCCTGATGTCAGGAGTGTTGTGTCACACCTAGTTCTTCCTTGCTGGGCTCGCAATCTTCATGTTCACTTCCCCTTATTAACTGGTTGACTTAATCTAATATATGTCAAAGAAATAGTCTGGTTTGTATTTAGTGTTAATCAGCACTGGATCAGATGTGACTGTGGCTACGAATTGTACAATCCTCTAATAATGGTTGTTGGTCTTTCAAGTTCTGGAAGAATCCATCAGTTTTGTCTCTTGAAACCTAATGTGTGTTTCATACCTCTTTGATCCTGCCTGAACCATAGTCAGCTCACCGTGTTAAGGTGGCAAGTGCTTGGTTTGTATGCCAGCTGCTCAGGGAAACATTTTTTTTGATGCTGACAATCTGTCTTGCTATCAATATTGATAGCAGTGAGATGAGGTAGTGGTGGAGTTCCTCAGATACTCAGATTTTCCAGATGGTTCCCTTTCAGGTGGATCATATGCCTAGTGACAATACATGTCAAGCCTACATTGACATATTAACAAAGGCCAAAGATAAAACTTGACACTACTTTTCGCATATTTCTTAGCAACATTTGGTGTTTATCAGGAGCTTTATCTTCACTGGATTCATGAGGAAGTGTGAAGTGGTGTTAAATAATTGTTCTTCTGCTTCAGGAATGGATGGCTATGTTGGAGTGCTGTCCACTTCTTTTCACAAATTAGGGGGAAGGTAGCCTATAGTCTCTTCCAATGAAGTATTTTTTTAGTCCAGAAAAGCCTTCCTCTGTAGAATTCACAAGTGTAGGAAGCTGTGTTAATTTAACAATGATGAAAAAATATACCTGCAGAATTATCTGTGAGCTCAGCAACTTCCCTGCTGTAGATGGCCTTCATGAGAGTTACTCTCTCAAAATTTGATTCACCAGGCCAAAACCAGATACCTAGTGCAGTTACAGTGATTGTTTTCCTGTCGTTAATCTGGTCTTTTTTGGCTTGCTTCTTTCCAAGGTGTGAGATCTGCTGAGTTTAGAAAACCAAAATCTGAGGGTAAGGGAAAGGCTGCACCAATCTACCTTTTGATATATAAATCCAGATTCTCTCCCTTGAAACAACTTTATCTTTAACAGCTCATACATTTGACTTCAAGGTTGATTCTTGATGTAAAAATACCAAAGTAAGCTAATGTTCTCTCCAGATCATCTTCTCACCAAGTTGAAAGGAGAAATTCTTTTAAAAATTCATTGAAAAAAGTCTCAGTTAACCAGGTATAGCCTTTGAGGTCTGGAAAATCATGTCTTTAGGACCCCTTATTTTTTTCTTTCCAAAAAATCCCCAACTAATTAAAGCCAACCCTCTCCTTGTTCCTGAAGTTAATTCCTGGATGTAGAGTATTGCCACTCAGGCAAAAATATATCATACACTCATTTACCTGAGGCACCACCACTGCCCACAATGATCTTATTTCTGGAAACTGAGAGTAACCCTGTAACTAAGCTTCTAGGTTATAGACTTCCATATAAAATCCAGAATTAATACTGCTGAATTGGAAGAATGCTTTCTTGAAGTTTCTGGTGGAAATACACGCATAACAAAGCTGTGCTATGGAGTTGAAGTGATCTTCATTGTTTTTCTTTTCCAGAAGTTAAGATTTCATTTAACTGTAGCATTTGAAGTCTTCCAGAATATCTGGACTAATTGGTTCTGTGTTACGCTTGCATGTCAGGAAAAGTCAAGGCATTTAAGGGCCCATTTAAAATTCTGGAGCTGGATAGTAAGTAGGTGACAAAGGTAGAAGTTTTCATCTAGCCCAATTAATGTACTTCAAAAGGTTTCAAAATTTCAACAGCCACATCCAGGGTTGTTGACCTTGTTTTGCCTGGATATTCATAAACAATCATATGGGGTCTATTTAAATTAATAAACCTTAGTTTAACTCCAGCCTTCATTATTACTCCTGATTGCATTTGCTGATGGTTCAACACAGAGGCAAACAACAGATATGTTAAGCAGCTCACTTAATTAGTGCCTCTGAGTACCAGCTAAGGGAGCAAGTATTAGATCGATAGTTTGTATCACGCTTGATTAATACTGGTATAGATTTGCTATTTTAATAAATGAGGCCTCATCTAAATTATTTCAGCAGATGCTACGGTGACTCTCTTTCACTGTCAGGCAAATTTTGGTGATGATTCACTAGGAATTGATTTAGATATGGCTTCCTACAAGAGTTGTTTGATTTCATTTGTCATAAATACTTCTTCCATGGGCTAGAGCAGCTGTGCCTTTTTTTAAAGGAAATAGGAGGCTACAGATATTTTAAGGGAGCCATCATTCATTCTGTATGCTGCATGTCAGTCCGTATGTTCTGTGACGTATCACAGTCTTGATATCTGCTTTGCATAGAGATGCACATTTCAGCTGATGTTTTCATGTGTTTGTACAAGAAGAATCACAGCAATTCTTGAGATTCTGAAATCAGTTTGGTATGGATGTGTCTATGTCACAGTGCAGATGCCATGGACTGCTGTGTAATGATAGGGGAGGGGAACAGTCTGTGAAATTTGTTTTGGGAACATCAGTTAAGTCAGGTCTGAATTATGCTACAGGAGCACACTTAACTTGGAGTTTGAGGTTAAACAAGAGGAGGTGAGTGCCATGAGTGGAGCCTGCTGA
>VZTU01015898.1:87507-167345 GCA_013400835.1 Zapornia atra
CCAGAATTATCCAGATAAAAACCTAGTCGTGTTTTACATATTTCATAAGAAACAGACGATGCAGGCTGAGTTTTAAACCAGCAGCAAGTAAATCACCTCATTTCCATTGTTTCAACAATGCAGACCAGTTTGCTGCCAGCTTGGATTTTCTAATTTTGATTTAAGCACATGACTTATAATGACTTTGTTGGGCGGTGGGACTAAGGGATTTATGGCGCACTTGTGTGTGGGGCTCTCATCACTGTACGGCAACCCTGTCGTTTTTGTGACAGAGTCTGTTTGACTGGTGCTGGATTTATGATAGAAATAATTCAGAACAGAGTAATAATTTTCCCTTGGCAATTACACTACCATTTGGTACTTTGTCCCTAAGGGGAAAATGAATGTGCTGGGATTTGTCCATAAGTTCAGCGGCTCAGTGTAAAGAACAAATCAAGGTCAGAATGCAGCTGAATACACACTGATGTTTCATAATATAATCTAGATCTCCTGCTTTTATCTGACTCATTAAAAGCTCATGTAATTTAAAGATTATTTTTGATTGCTGTGAGATTTCTAGTGGGAATACTTTGTGAGGGATATTTCATTACCACGTTCAGTGTTTCCTGTTCGTTGCGTCTTGGTAGCAATGTCCAACTTAGCGATTTCTCCAGTGTAAGTGGGATAGTACCATGCTAAGGGTTGGTGCTTGTGATATTGTATAATGTCATAAGCCACTTAATACCTATATAACTTCTGAAAGGTCTTTTTCCACCTCTGCCCTTGTCAGAAAAATGGGATATCACCTTTTCACCACAGTTCATCAGCAGCCTCTATAGGCATGAAAAACCTGCTGGAAGAGGATGTTTATCTAGAGGTAATTTGTCTATTAACTAAAACCAGATCTCTCTGGTAGTCTGTGCTCCTGTTCTTCTGTTCTCCACTTCAGCGGGCAAGTGTGAAATTAGGAACGCAGATGATAAGACAGTCTCACGTGGTTCCATGTTTGTAAGACATGCTAAAGTTCTCATGTGTAACAGTGGCTATGGAAGGATTGACATGCTGATAAACTGATGGGTAAGGACAATTAAATAAGAAAGTGTCTCAAATGCAATGTTTTTGGTTAAATTTTGCTTTGGTGATTCAGTATGGTTAAATTTTTGGTTAAATTTTGCATGATTCAGTATGGAGATGAGTGACTTACAGATGGCTTGTAGAGGCTCTTTTTTAAAATCTGGGCTCCTTTCAATGTGACCAGTGATGCCCATCAAAACCTTCTACTCTAGAATATAGTGAAGAGGAACCCCTGCTTTTTGCAGTCTATACTGAAGCTACATAAACAGCAGGCAATTTTAGGACGTAGAATGATCTGTTGGTATGCTTCTGGGAATATTTACAGGACAAAAGACCAGAGTTGTAATATTGTTATTATCATGCCCTGAGAAGAACATTACTGAAATTTTATTGCTTCTAGGATATCCGGTGCTAGAGGTCTATATAAACAAAACGAGATAAATTTCTGTCAGGAATGGTCTTGGTGTGAATCTGCTTTGAGTGGGGGACAGACTAGACAAGTTCTTAAGGTGGCTTCCAGCCTTTTCGTTTCAGATGCTGTAGGTGTTTTGTGAACTTTTTGCACTTGAGAAAAGCTTAGCCTAAACATCAGTGGGCAGTCAGCCACTGTTGATGAATCAACACTGTTTGGTTTGTCTATTTTTTCTGTTAAAATACTTGCTAAGACTATCCCAGATTACTCTGCAGAGGTGTTTTGCTGTAGATACGTGCTTGCTAAGATTCTTACGTGGCTGCTGGAGTCATACCTGGAGACAAAGTGTGACTGTTTCAGACCAGACATAAGATTTGACATCGCAGTATTTCTGCAGTGTTTATGTTTGTTACCTGTTTTCAGTATAGCCCATAATCAGTTATTCCCCAAGTGACAGACAATATTTCAATTTCCCTCTGAGATGGCTAAGCTGGAAAAGAATACTGTCTCAGCCCTGGCTGTCATGCATTTGGACTTTGGCAGGCAATATCTGATAGTACTTTTGCTGGACTTTAAGGATAGCAATATGATTGATGGCTAAAAAGACACAAGAAAAATAAGGATTTCTGTCACTGACCTTCCAGTGACATTGCTGGGAATCAAGCTGCATGTGTAGAATATGTACTTAACTTATGTTACAGTCTGTAGTGCCTTTGAATAAATGTTACCTGACAATTATATGACAGGGAAATAATTTTACATTTTTCCCTTTGATGGTAAGGTTGCTACGGTTGCTTTTCTTATTATTGTAATGATAATTGCTCAGCCTTTCTGTTTAGCACTTCTACAGGTCTGTGTTTTTCCCTCAGTTTACAGGGATGTTCAGAACAGACTCGTCCTTTGTTCTGCATTCTTCCCTCATCTTGATCATTATCCTGCTCCATAAATGACACAGATTATTTCAATTAGTGGTTGTCACCAGCCGGTGGTGTATGTTTGTCACAAGTCCTGTGAAACTCCTGAGTCTTTGGCCATTCCTTCTGGATGCAAAAAAACTTTGCTTTTGCTGATCAGATCCTGCATAACCATCTTTGAACCTAGTTCCTCCAGGCTAGCGAAGGAGAGGCCTAGGAGTGTGTCAGCACCCTGTGGCTGGTGGGTGAGTTTGTCACTGTTCAAGTGAGCTGGTACATCTTGCTGGATGCAGTATACCCCGGGAAACAGACTTGCAGTGACTCTTAGTGCTTGACAAGCTGTTAATGTAAAGTAAAAGAGTATGATTGTACTAAAATGCAAAGCTTAAGAAATGGGCTGTTGTGCTCAGTGAAGATGCAGAATGCTAGAGCCTAGTTCACCACACAGACACACTGCTTTGGCTCATGTCTGTCTTCTGCTGACCTGATTGCTGCCTCCCAGGACAATTCACATAGCCTCTAGATCTGTGATCTGGATTTTAGGACTTTATTTGTATGTGGCTTTACGGTTCATGGTTTCTCTCTTCTACGGTTTAGGTTAAGAGCTTCTTCTTACATCTTGTTTGCTTACCTATCACTGCCAAAAATTAGCAGCCTTACTATTTGGGATTACCATTATCAACCTCTACTTTCTTTGTGAATTAAAATATTCCTCAAGCTTTTTAGGCTGTAGAATACAATTAATATCTTATATACGTTATATATCACATTTTGCACAAAAAAAAAAATCAATTAATACATTTATCACTGCCTTTTGACAAAAACTGTTTCATTGCAAGTAGGCTAGGAGTGCAGTGTATTTGGAATAAGAGGTTCATAAAGATAGCTTAGTGGCTGAGGGGGAAAGAATAGGGCTATCATGATTTTCTGTAGGCATCCATACAATAGTGTAGAATATATAGAACATTCTTCCAAGGCAAAGTTCCTGAAAAACTTCTGTTTTCTCCAAGGAAAAATGGATCACAGCAGCCATAACCAGTTTTCCTCAAAACAGTGAATCAAAGTGTTGAGTTTGTTGTCATTTATAGAATAATCTCATCCATGAGGACCTTCCATCAGTAACAGAACTGATTCTGTTGATGTGGGGGCTTGATTTTGATGATACTATACATAAGCTTTCAAAGGTTATAACCAGCAAGAGAAGGAAGTGTAGGGGTAAACAGGAAAAACTCAGGTGTTGCCACAAGACCTTTAGAGAAACATTAGGCTAAGTGGGGGTGGGGGATAGGCAGGCAGAATTGAACGGGCTGAAGAATCTGGAAGTTAGAAACAAAAACAGTTTCTGCTGTGAGCAGCGTGAGTATCACCAGCTAAGAATCATGATTTTCAAATTGATTAGGACAGCCAAAAGCTCGGGAAAGAGTGATAGATCTCTCTTGAGTTCACTTCTTATGTGTCTCCGTGGAGAAGTTAAGCTTAGAAAGAAATAATCTGTTTGTTTTGCAGTGATGATTTCCCCTTTGCGCTTAGCATAGAGAGAATTAATTTCAGAAGCATGATCCTAAATGTCCATTAGTGCAGCTATAATAAACATTTGTCTGTTTATTCCTTAAGCAGCATGTTTCCTGGAGCTATTCCTCTTGTTCCTTATTCCACACTTTCTCATGTCAATCAAATTATCAGTAACAATAATCACAAATCCCATTAGGAACTAATTACATCTGTGCAACTTCAAGCTAGTTTACCTCTTTGCTAACATTATCTCCCAGATTTTTAGCTGCAGTCAATCCAGCTTGCTTCTGGCTCCATTCATTATGTTTGCACATCTTTACGAAGTATTAAGTCCTAGAGCTCATCCTGATGATATTATTCTGCTTCAGAAATAAGACAGACCTATGAAATGGAATGATTTATAGTTAGCTTACTTTCTCAGTCTTCAAATGCATTGAACTCTGTCAGCCACCCCATTCTAAGAGCTCCACCATTCTCATTTCATATCTCAGTTCCTGAGTGATTCAGTGGGCTCCCCAAGTGATCTTGTTTTTCTTGCTTGGCTATGTGCTGTAGCCGAAGTTGAGAACAGAGTCTTGCTGACAAAATGTGGGCAAAGATGATGTGGGATCGATACTTTTCAAAGCTGTTACATGAACGCAGTTCCTTCCCAAAAGCTTGAAGGAACAGGGTGTAATTCTTCCAAGAGAGGATGTGGAAAAACAATGTCTTGCATGGATGTGGTGCACCTTGCAAGGAAGCTACAGTTTCAGACCGTAGTGAACAGAACAATCTATTTCAAATATTTTAGAAAAGGAGTTTTGATATGCTGGTACGACTGAGATCAACATTTATACCAACATGTATGTATTGGTTCATTTCTGTAGTTATCCATGTAATTTCTTGGTTTGCTATGTGCATGCATCTATTCACCTGACAGTTATGGAAATTAAGGAGAACATTTGCAGCTGACAAGGAGGAAGCATAGTCTGTGAAGGTACATCATACTGCAGCCTATGTTAAATTGAAGCTTGTGGAATCCAACTTGCTGATTTCGGGTTTAATGAAAGCAGAATCATTATCTCTTCTCTAGGCAGGTAGAAAACTCCTTTGGGATTTAACTGCATGCATAAGGAGAAGAACAGGCCTCTGTGTTTCTGGAAAGTTCACACCCACAGGGTTACACTTCATTTCTGTGGTCTGGATAGTTAAGAAAAAATGCTGCTCTGAAAAAGAAAATTAGTCCAAATCTTAAAGCTTGATGTTTACAGTACTCAGTTTTAAAAAGCAACTATGAAATGCTTGTATCTGTATTGTAAAGATATTAATTAAAAAACCCCAAACATTTCTGAAACACTGTTCAATTCTTTCCCTTGCAGGGAGATGTCCTTAATGACTGTAAAAAAGTAGGGCAAAATCCTAGCGAATTGATTTGTAAACACCTGCAAAAATATAGTTTATGTGGAAAGTAGTGAAAGATCCTTACCCAGTGATGTCACAGAGTGCCACTTCAGTTTAATAAAGTCATTCCAAAATGGCTTATGGTGGATAGAAGACAAGACAGCTCTAAAGGAGAGAGAATAGAGTGGGGAGGAGAACTGTGAAACTAAATTAGTTTAAACTTCTCCATTAGTTCTTCTCAATTGCCCGTGGCCAGTAAAAGTGTTTTCTGATGCTTTGGCTTGTTGATTTTATGCAGGCAGCTTTCTGCCTTACAAAGAAGCAAAGCAGCACCTTCATTTTGGTTTGGGTTTTTTGTTTGAGGGTTTGGATTTTTTTTCCTTAAGTCAATTACTTCATTGTTCATGCCTTTTATAGTCACAGGAATCCATACAAAGTAGGTATAAGTTGTGTAATTTTCTTTCATTCATGTGTCTTCATGCCTTCCTTCATCCAGTAAGTATGCTTGCACATGTGCTGGGAGAGGCTGCAAGTTGCTGGTTTTTATAAGGTTGACTTTTATGTCATTATAATGTGGCAAGTTTATCATATTCTTCTGCCTTTTAATTTCATTTGGGAAAAAAAGAAGTAATTTTTGCCTCATCAGGTATCTTCTGCAAAAACAATTTAATACTAACTTCTTTTATTTTGCAGAGCTGGTTATTTGCCCCAGAATATTCCTTTGGAGATTATCAGATATCTTTCAGAGGAGAAGGATTTTCTGCCTTGGCATGCTGCCAGCCGAGCTCTTTATCCTCTGGATAAATTGCTGGACCGCACAGAAAGCTACAACATCTTCAATGTAAGAGATACGCTCTCTTCCCTCTTTCTCCCTCTCACTGCCTCCCCCCCGCCCCTTATTTCACTCTCCTTTCCTAGCCAAGAGTTGAACTATTTCCCAACTGAATACTGTAAATGACCTAGGGATATTAGCTTTCTTCCTAATTACTCTTTATTTAAACATAGCAATTGTCAAGCTTTTGGTTCATTTGCATTTGAACAGACATAACTGTTGTTTGAGGCACATATGATTTTAATAGAAGGAAAGGCAATTATTCCTCCTATAAAAACTTGTAACAAATAAAATATTTCACTTAAAAGAGCCACAGTAATCTGTTTTCCAGATTTTCTCTTTTGAGGGGCCCCATGGCGATATTTAGACTGATGCCCAAGCTCGGCAAGGACACCAAATGCAGACACAACTGAACGGGATGCATTCAACTGAAGTAAAGATTTGTAGTCATTATTTCATCCAAAAAGCTATAGTGAATTCAATGCGGTTACCTTAATTAACAAGGATTAGATCACCATTGAATCAAAAGCCCATTCATAATTGGGTCCGAAGGGACAGCGATAACAGCTAGCAGTACATAATTAAGATAGACATGACAAACATTTTAACATTTTACCTGAAATTTAAATTAAAAAAAAGAAAAAAAAATCCTAGCTACGCTGAAGCACGTTTGATGAAGTTCAGAGGATTTGATTGAAGCCAGTGACACTTAGGAACTGTTAGTTTTTTTTATACACTGTGACTTATATAAAAGTCTACGTATTTACAATGGCCAACATACTGTAATTTTATGCAATTTTGTAAAGCCTTCAAATGAAGAAACTCTGTAGAACCTGAAATGCTTAAAGGTGGGTTTGGTTTTTTTTCCTTCTTAAACATATATTAGTTTGTATGTGTGTATCCAGGGACACACATGCTCAGAAAGCAGGAAAACAGAGGAGGCTGGATGTATGTATATATGTGGAAGTCCATAAAGATATACATATTACAGATACATACACAGAGTTACCTGCTGACATGGAAAATTAGTTTTGTAGAACATGTACTACAGATTAATAATGACACATTGAGATTCCTTTTTTATGAGCTTACAGTGTGGGCCTACATTTGAACCAGAGCCATAATATAAAATTATGTGGAAATAACTTGCATGTTTAGTCTCTTGTTAACTGCACAGGAGAATTCTTACTAGTCTGCCATTGCTATTTCACTTTTAAACATGGCTGTGTAAAGTGAACACAATTTTAATAAATAAAACCTGTAAAATTCACGGCTGAGTTGTGTTTTATCACTACTGATGAGAGCTTTGAAAGCAGAGGTGATAGGAGAAGAAATAAAAAGACTTTTTAGTCACAGAATAACATATCTGCTAGAGAAAGCTGCGCTATGAATCTCCTTTTGGGTTTGACATCATATATACATGCCTGTGCATCCACAATAATAAAATAGATGTTCTCCTCTGCGGTTCTTTATATCTCAGGTCTCTTTCAAATTGGTAAATTTCTCTGTCAGAAGATTATACTGAACACAATGACAGTGGTTTTTTTCACAGCTGGCCAGAATATGTAAATATGTCTGCAGTATAGAAACTAAAAGTAAGCTAAAATATATCTTGGGCTTGTTTTGTACTTTAAGTGCACCAAGAACCTAAACTAAAAACATAGTGTTATAAAATGTACAAAGCTCATTTGCAGCCACATTGTTCAGTATCCTGAAGTCAATTGACTGTACTTATATGACTCTTTTGCCGTGGCTGTGGATATTAAAACAATATTCTTTTAAAAATGAACAAGCACGGTGTAGTCGAGATTGGCCATACAGTAGAAATTAAGGCTGTTCACACTCTTGCAACTTTTCAGCCGTGTATTGTGAGTTCAAAATAGCATATAAGAAACTCTTCCTAAATTGATGAGGTGTATAGCAGTAAATAGCCTTGTCCTAGCCATCTAATCGAATAGCTGTTCTATAGACTACTTTGCACTGTAGCAGTGAGGGAGGACTTTATGAGGACATGTGGATTTGCTAAATGCAAATAAAAATCTTTGGAAAGTAGGACCTTATTTGAGAGTAGAAAAGAGACAAAACCACAATAGGCAATAGGATTTCAATTTCAAATAAAATAAAATAATAATACTGAATATATGTTTTTCCTCCCTCAGGAATATATTTTAAGACAAGTTGCATCAATGTATCTCAAGCTTGGATGGCCAACAAATAATTTAAACAAATCACTTGTTCAAGCATCCTACCAACATGAGTACTGTTTGTTTCTTTGGTTTTTTTTTAATTGTTTGCATGATCTAATTGTAATAATGAACTGCCTAAAATTTGGTTTCATCTTTAGCATGCCATGGTTTCCTAGCTTTGTCTTCTTTCTGCTTTCTGGGTTAGAGAGAGAGAGAGGAGCAAGATGCTGTGAGATTAATTCCTCTTTACTGGGTTTGGAGAACATGATTTCCTAAGTCTTAACTTAAAATTTGGCTGCACTGAATATTTAAGAACTCATACTCGTGCGACCACAGAGGTCAGTTTAAGAAAGCATAGGTATAAATGGAGCTGGCTTTGGTTTGCGATCTTGCTAGAGTTGTTGCAGCGGCTGTAGGTATTAAGTTGACACTGAGATTTGCATAGCTGGGTTATCTTTGATATGTTCCTGCCACTGTTCTAAGAAATAGCTTTTTTTGCAAACATTCAAATGCATTCATTAATGCACCCTTATTTGTTCTTAAATTTGAGCAGAGAGTTGCGTCGGGAAGTCATCATGTTGGCCTGCAGCTTTGGTAACAAGCACTGTCACCAGCAGGCTGCGACGTTAATCTCGGATTGGATTTCTAGCAATAGGAACCGGTAAGTGGAACCAAAACCTGTGTTTCCCATTTCTGCTCCTCAGAGGCAATACAGCTTGCACACTCTTCCTCTCCCCCCTGCCCCCATCCGTGGTGGTCCGTTCTGCAGAGTGGTATTGGAGGAAGCAGAGGTCGCTGGCTGTTATTTAAAAGTGTCTGTGGGGCTTCAGAATGAATTACTTGATTTTGCATGTATAAGTGGGTGGAGGGGACACTGGTGTAGCCTCTGCCCACTCCTGATAGATTGCTGTCAGGTAATTACATGCTAGAAGGCAAGAAGATGGGTTTTAAGGAGGGGTTTAAAGGAAGAAAGATGAGTGAACACCTCATTGACAGACGAACATGGAGCCTGTGTCGAGGCAAGAGAGCAGAAGGTGCCAAGTGATTAAAGAAATGAGAGAGGTTAGAGGCAGAAGGACTCAGAGGTAAAAAAAGGAGGTGAAGCACTGTATTTGAGGGAAATGCTATGAAGTACTTAAGGGTGAAGACTTGGAAATTAATATGATTCAGGAGTACGGGGAAGAGTTCATGTACCGTTTGAGAAGGGGATAATAACAATAACTGATGTGCTGAGTGTTTGCTGCAAGCAGCACTGCAGTGGTTTCACAGCAAATGTGGACGTTAGGCTGTCCAGGCATGAGTTTATTCAGCTGAGACAAAAGAACACGGGACGTGGATGGTCTATGAAGCTTATTTTTTAAAGGCAAACATCTGAGAAATGTTTAATGACTGAAAATACAAATATTTCCATGTGGACAATGAGATAAGTACAGAGTATAGGTTATTCCACAACTTCTTGAGAAAGAATGATGGGTTTTCCAGTTATGTGGGATGTGCATGTGGAAGTATTTGGTAAGTACATCACATGATAGTTTGATTTAAAAGTATTTTATTTTCAAGTAAAAAAGAAAAAGATAAAAGTATTACATTTTTAGTCCCAATCTTGTATTAGCTCTGCAAAAGGACCATATCTCTCTATACATAGAAGCATGTAGCATTTTTCAAAGACATCTGGTGCCAATCAGGTGTTTGTTTCCAATTAAAATATGGATGTCTTTGTAATTTCTGAATATCCTTCAGAGGCATACTCAGTTACATGAGTACCCGAGTATCTTTCAAAACCAGACATGAATTGAGCACTAACAGAAATTGCATTCTTATATGACTTTGAAACTTCTGAAATTATCTTGAAACTATGACTGTGTACCTTTAAATAAGGTGTGTGTGTGGGGGGGTGTTCTTTTATACAAATTTTTTTTTAGATATATTTATTATGAAATATATAGCCCGGGGTTTTATATGAATTCTTACTGTTGGCAGCAACGATCAGTATGAAACTATTCAAAGAGGAGATTAAAGAGAAAGAATCATTGGAAACAATCTGCAAAAGTCATTTACTTAGATATTCATTTGCAAAATTAGTTAATCAAACCTAGCACCATTTATTAGCATGCACAGCAGTAGATTAATCAGTATTAAAAAGCAGTCACCCTACAAAGCTTTCTGCTACCCTGTGTCTTCATCCTTTCCAACAGGATTGAAGGAGGCATCAGAAAAGAAAAAAAACAGAAAGAAAGAAAAAAGCAGCTTATTGCTTTACTAACAGTAGCAATAGAGGAAAGGAATAAATTTAAGGAGCCATTTAAAGATTCATCTTAGCCTTTCTGTGGGGCCATTCTTGGGAGCACAAGATTGTGGCTGCCAGCGTATGAGGAGTGTTATGATAAAAGCATCACAGCAGGGCAGAGGAGGAGAACAGCTACCAAGTTAAAGCAGCACATTTCTCCAAAGGAACCGCACCGGTTTGAAAAATAGCAGCAACAAATAATGTAATTACAGAAACAGGTTGATGATCAGCTGATAAACAAGAGTACAACTTGCAAAGAAGTCAAAGACATGTTTTTATTTCTTTCTTAAGATTATGGGATTTGTTCAGTTTCCCACCCCAGAATTTACCGGTTGCTATTCTCAGAGCAGTCTCACGTACTGAATGTAATATGAGTAGACTCATTTCCTATCTACTTACGCTGAAAAGACATTGCAAAGGCTACTACTAATAGCAGCTCGGTCTGCATAAAACCAGCTGGTGCTTCACAGTAACGATTGTAGGGGTCGGTCAGTGTTCTCTCAAATTCCAACTGTGTGAGCCATGCTCCCTATCACCTTTGCTTAGTTTAAAGCAACTCAGACTGAAACCTGAAAATAAAGCAGGGGCTGTTTTCCCTGCTTCTCCACCAAGAAAATGATGATGATTCTACAGTAAGAATTTAATTAACATTGTGCTTGAGTCATGCCGCTGCCTCTTGTAGCACTTCAGAGATAATAGCTTGCTCAAGTGCAAAGTTCAAGCCGGTAAGTACAAGAAACATGCAGAGAGCACATCCAACAGGTGACATTTTGTATTCTTACTCATCATTCGAGTGTTTTGCTCAGTTTGATGCCCTTAACAGCTGTTTGTCAACTTGCTGCAAACAGCCATCTCCCAATCTGTGGGAATCCCTTGGCACTTGTTTCCTCACAAAGAAGGGGAAACTCATGCTGCTCATCTTTCTCCAGACTTCTCTGACAACTCCTGGTGAAGCAGACCAGTGACAGGTACAGAAACTATATACATCCTTGCCTTATCAACATTCCATTCCTTATCAACAGTGGGTGAAGCTGTGTCTGCTGAGAACTACTCTGAAAGTTCTTGTAGATGCCCTTCCCTCTTCTGAAGCAGCAAAGGCATTGATTGATGCCTTCCGTAAAGCCTGGTCTTAGTGGGTTTTGCATAGCCAGAACAGTTCCAAAGGGCTCAGAGATATTTTTATATACAGATATATCTTGAGTTGACTGGGAGAGTGAAAACAAAGGCTAATGTGCAACCTTTCCACCCATCCTCTCCTAAAAACCTTATTCTGGAAGGTGAGGTGTTTCATACTATAAGCTCATTTACAAGCAGTTCACGTGGGAAGGGAATTCAAATTATTCAAAGCAGTAGACCCCCAAATGAGTTAGGTTTGTACCCCAAGATTTTAATCAATACAAAATTAGGATAATGTTAAACTAGTATGTGGCATTAAATACCACAAAAATGCACAGGCAGTAAATCACGTAGTGGAGGTTTTTGATTCCCTGGCAGTTACTGCAGTTAAGGTTTGAATGAGCATAGCAGAGAATGTGCAATGAATAATAGTTTACATATGCTAAAATTCATAACTTCTTAACTACATTTTTAATCTATGGCTTTTTAGAAGTTCTGTTTTACTTGTAGCATTTAATTATGGATAAATTGTTGGGTAATAAACAAATACAGTAACATCTAACTCTGTTTTACCACCATATGCCTACAGTTGCTGTGGTTTCTAATAATTATATTTAGTCTGATAGGTCCAGAAATTAATTACCATCTACTCTTCACGGTAGGGGATTGAAATAATCATAATAATCAGTTACTGTTTGTACTTTGTAATTACATGTTCTTTACTGTGCAAGTAACTTGCCACTGTTCACCAAGTGAAATAATGGTCACTCGTAACAGAAATCCAGAGGTCCTCTTTATGTTTCCAGCACTATTTGAAAAAAAGACCCAAAACCATTGGATTTCCAACTGTAGCACTGCAGATTTTCATATGGAATTAGTAAAAAAACCTCCATACGTGGAGTACATACATCATTAGCCTCTGTGCCTGAAAGGGGAAGTCATCTGAGAACCTTGAAGGTTTGAATTTCCGAAGTGACTTAGGTGTTGCAGTGCTTCATTTTCGGATGCCAGGCTCACAGGGCCGAATCAGATGCTGGGAATTCCACTTTCTTACAGGGGGATTTGCAAACCTCTAAATGAAGTTGGTGGCAACCACTGTGCTGAGTGAAGAGCCTTGTAATGTGAGATTGCAAAGACAGAATGAGGCTTCTTAGGGTTTAGCACTACAGGTAGAAAGTTACCTATATCAAATAAAAATGTAAATGGAAATCAGAGAGTTAGGGGTGTTTGCAGAAGATGCCTTTTAAAATAGTGTCACTAAAGCAGGAAAAGGCTGCCTAATGCAGAAGACCACCCTGCTATTGTCCCAAACACCTCACAGATCGAAGACACTGCAACACTCTTTATCCTCCTCCAGTTGAAGCTCAGCCACTGGGATTTACTTCATTAGCGAGAGAAATAACATGTCTCTCCAGCCTAAAGATGAGAGCATTCGTCTGAGGGACAGAGTCTTGAGTACCTGAAATTACCAGGATTACTTTGTCTACAAGAGGCTTTAGGTGGTACTACTCACTACCACTTTAGCAGGGATAACTTGATGCCAAAGCAAGGAACTTAACTCTAAAAAGGAAGTTTAGCCTACAAGGATCAAAGCAAACACATCACACATTGAAGAGGCTGTAAGGAGACATCTAGTTGTACTGGTCAAGGAATTATGCAATATTTTAATGCTTGCAATTGTTTTAAAAAAGGGACTTCATTTCATCCGAAGATCTGAGATTAGACTTCTATGTATGTCTTGCTGTCTTTTTAATCAACGAATTTAATTTTTTTTTTTTTTTTTAAATGGCTGGTGGCTCTATCTCATTTTCCTTGAAAGTCTGCATTGACTTTGGCCTCGATATAAAAGCAAACCCTTTTCACTCCCTTAAATTTGGATACATGCCACTCTTGTATTGGAGCAATGGAAACCCTTGAAACTTCCATGTGGGTGTTCAGAAGAATACGAACCTAGTAGAAGACATGAGCGTGTTGAAATTTCCCTTGTAGTTTGAGAATGTGAGGTTACTGGGTTTCAGTCAGCAGCGGAGCACTGTACAAGAGAAGCTACTGCTCGCTGAAAATGAAGATGTTTGCTTCTACCTTCATTTAACTGAGCTCATCCCTGTGAAGCTCTTTCATGTGTGAAGAAATACATTATTCACACTCCTTAGATATAAAAGCATTGTGGTTCAGCCTAAAAAATTAACAAAATTACCATACAATGCCTGCCTGAGCTTGAGAATCAGCCTTGTTAACCCCTTTAACCTTCACTGCCTATCTGTTCTGAAAGAAAGACGTGTTTCTAAGAGGATTAGCGTTTTCAGGCTTTCTGCCTGGGATAGAGTGAGTAAACCTGTATTTCTGAGGTTCGGGAACAAATGCGTGGAGAGCTGCAACCTGTCAACTCCTGGCAGGAGATACCATAACAACCGGTAGCGTGTGAACACACGTTAGGATGGGTCAAAGCGTGACTTACCCGCAGATACAAGCCTGTGTTTGCAAACCTCTCGGTGGGTGCAGGCGTGATTTTTTTGCTTCCAGCTACTGTTACCATCCATCAGCCACAGGTTGCCCCGCACACATTTCCGCTGGCAAAAGTGGACTGTGGATTTGTGCTCACTTGAGGCAAAGTTAGACAGGATGGCGTGAGCATGTGAACATACGTGAGAGAGAGGTGCTTTGAACCGAGACAGCTGATTTTTGCCTTCAGCAGAAAAAGGAGTGCTTGTAATTCTGGCTGTGTTAGTGGAGCTGTGGCGATGCTCGTCTTTGGCTAATACGCAGCAGTGAGCAGCAGGAGATGCTCTGTAGTGTAACATCAGACACAATTACGCGGTGAAGTTTCTTGAAGATGTTACAGGACCTGGTGGAAGGCCCCTAGCTAGTCATAGCCACTTCAGTTTGCTCTTTATTTTCTTCTTCTTTAGAAACGTAGCAACTGCTATTTTTTGGTTGCTGTCTTTTAAATGGAAACAAAGTACCTTAATTAATTGCCTCAGTAGCCCTAGAAAACCTACAGTAAATGCATTTGATCGATCTGGGCTTCATATCACTTTGGGGTGATTTTCGGTTTAATGCAGTTTTTACTGTTACTCTTCTGTCACAAGCACTCTGATCAGTTTTGTTTACTTGGATGCCTTGCAGATATCAATTGGGAAAAAAAAAAAGGGAAAACCCAGTATTCTGCCACATCAAACTTGTGTGAAGGGAGGTTTGCATTCTGATGTCTGCCAGTTTGATGTCTCTTGTCCTTGCTCCTGTTATGCCGACCTTATGGTTGATAACAATCTGTTAATCTTTGATCAAAAGAGCTAAGCTTGCTCTGCTATTTGATAAGGGGAGTTAATGTTCAATACTTAGCTTCTTTCTAATACAGTTTTTTTCTCTTTTTGCAGTGCTATGTTTGGTCCACACTTTCTTACACAGGAGATAGGAAAAGGTTTATTTTCTTTTTTAAGGAAAGCAATGCTCAGATAAATAGATGGTGTCTGCACTGGAGTATAGGCTGCTGCACTGAATTAGACTGAAGTTGGCATCCCATCTGTGGCACAAGGTTTAACAACGTTTGCATTTGTCTGTCTTCATAACTGGGGAGAAGTAGAGACTGCTGGACAATCCTGAATGCAGATCCAGAGGTGTTGAACTTGTTCTGGTCTCTAATCACCCAGGTTGTTCTGAGAAGCCTTGGGGTGCTGAGGTGGGGCAGAAACCTGTGAAAAGAGAACCTGCCGAGAATTTTCCTGGTCAGTTTGTAGGTTTCAATTCAGAACACATCTGTGCCTTGTTGCGCACCACAGATAAACCACTTTTGGTAACTAAAAATGAAATCAGGATCTTGAATGATTGCATTCTAGTATTCAATTACCTCATTTAATCTTTTCATGTGCAATAATCACAGAATCACAGAATCATAGGGGTTGGAACAGACCTCGGGAGATCATGAGGTCCAACCCCCCTGCCAAAGCAGCTCCCTAGCTCATATTGCAGAGAAGCGTTCAGATGTGTCTTGAATATCTCCAGAGATGGAGACTCCACCACCTCCCTGGGCAGCCTGTGCCAGGGCTTTGTCACCCTCACTGTATAAAAGTTCTTCCACATGTTGGTGAGGAACTTCCTATGCTCTAACTTGCAGCCATTGCCCCTTGTCCTGTCTCCACAGACCACTGAAAAGGAGCTGGCCATTTTCCCCCGCATCCCATAATTAGGATATTTATAAACATTAATAAGGTTCCCCCTTAGTCTTCTCTAGGCTGAACAGTCCCAGATCACTCAGCCTTTCCTCATAGGGGAGATGCTCCAGGCCTTGAATCATCTTCGTTGCCCTCCTCTAATATGGGTGCAGGCTTATCCCGGGCCTTCTCTTTGCCATTTCAGACTTTTGTCGCATTGCTGTGGCTGTTAGGAACACTAGTTAATTCTTTATCAGTCGGAAGAAAGGTGGGAGTAATGAAGTTAGATGACTCTCATTGCATGATTTGAGCAAAGACAGCAATAACCAACAAGCCTAATTTGGGTGTACTAAATCTCCGTACTTGGTTGTGCAGAATTTCTGTGTCCTCTGCAGGGAACAATGGATTCGTGGCCATCCACCTGCCTAAATTGGCAGTGGGCTCACTTGGATGGACCTTTAACTACTCAATGGAAATGCCACCAGAAAAACAAATTGCACTGCAGGAGCATACAGGAGACTGTAACATGTCTATAAGTGAAACTATCTGTAGTCTGAGGGAGTGGTAAATAACAAATTACCAGTCATTAATTGAGACAATTTCAATGAATTCTGGCTTATGTGACAGAAAATCAACTGTTTTTCCAAACAAAGCGTTTTTTCTTCCCTTGTCCTCCTCCCTTATTTCTCTCTCTAATGACTTCAGATACATAATTTTGTTGCTTTGTTTTCACATGGGTACACTAGTGCGGCAGTCTTGCAACAACTTATAAATGTACTTAAGTCTAACCACCTACATAAGTATTTGTGGGAATGTGGCCAACAGGTTAATTATTTTTGTTAGTTGCTTGGAAGAGGCACAAGCTTTTTTTTCATGGGTTTGATGCCCACAGGCTATTTTTGGAAATCATTAGCAGCAAGCATGAAAAAAATGAGTGTTATTTTCATTTTTTTCACACATGAATGTCTGATAAATGTAAAACAGTAAAAATGGATCCCTTCTTCTGTGTTCTCAACCCCTCGAAGTTTTAATTACTGAAAAAATTCAGGCATAGCTATTCATGCATTTTGAAATGTTAACTGGAGCTTTGCCAGCTAATGTCAGCCAATGTTGCTGAAGTGATTTAACTAATTAATAGGTTGTTACAACATTTGAGTAGAATCTTGCACTCAAGTCAATAAAACTCTTTAAGGAGGAAGAAAACACTGTTGAGTGCACGAGTTAATCAAGGAGTTAGTGCTCTGAAAGACCATCTGGGGAGCATATCTGAAAAGAGAGAGGATTTCATCTTGTAAAAGACAAAACTGGGTTTCATGGGCAGTTGGTCCAGGTAGCATCTTTACCTTCTGACTTCTGTGTGTGATCACAATAAAATTATCCTGTATGTAGCAATTATGGATTAGCAGTAATTAATTTGCAATCCTTAGAAGTTGGATAAATTCTCTAATTTTCTCCACAGCTCAGCCAAACAATTCAAAGGAAAGGATCATATTTTTGTTGGCAAAAACTGTCCAGAAAGGATAAAACAAGGCATATCTACTCAGAGATTAGTCTCACAAGGAAGTACTTAATTCACTACTCAGTCATTAAAATTGGTGTTGAAGGGCTTGAGTGTTCAGTTATGGGATATCTGCCCTAGAAAGGGAAAGGAGCAATAGCAGTCACCATCACTTGAGGGATGATGTATTCTCTGCATGGCCCAGCAAGACCCATACAATACCTGAAGCTTGGAAGCACAAGACTGGCACTGAGGAGAGCTGTGGATTGCTTTGCCACGGATACTCTGAGTAGCCACATCCTCTGTTAATATCCCCTGAATTCGATGCCTGACAGGCACCTGAATGTCAAGACCATCACAGCTCTGTACATCAGTTTTCAGGGGGAAGTTCTGCCCTTTCTCTTCAGACTGGATGTGTGCTGTGGCAGAGGATGCTCCCCTCCTCTCTGCACAGTGGTGCCAGCGGCATGGCTTATGGTGTTTGGAATAGAGAATGGGAATGTAAGTTTTGGGACTGCCCTCTTAAATAAACTTTGTGTGGTGATGTTCCTCATAACACAGTCTGCATTATAGATCTGCCAACAAAGTACCAGTACTTCGTTGTTATTTCTTATCTAAGCTTTTTAACCCATTAAACAAGAATATAAATATAATCATCAAGAAAAATAGGCTTAAGTTAAATGTTAAATAGTTGCAAAAATAAAGAATAATGTTTCTGATTAATTTTCTTTGTCAAATAGTACCCTAAATGGTATTGAAATTTGTGACTTAATCAAAGAACTGTCTAAACTGTGTGCAATTACATTTTAAAAAATTAGAACACAATTTGCCCAGAAGATAAATAATTACGGTCCAATTTTATAAGGGTATCTCCAATTGTTAGAACATACTTTAAATAGGAGCGAGTATGTACCAATTAATTATAACTTAGAAGATTATTCTTAGCTCATTGTAGAGCTTTATTATTCATTCTTGAAAAAAAAAAAATCCCTGTAAAGGCACAGCACGATTTTAATTAATTTTTTCTAACTGTTTAATTTTTAACTTTTTTCCCAAAGTGTTTAATTTTTAAACATGAGCTCTGCTAGCTACATATTTCATTCTCCCCATCATATCTCTTAAGCAAGAAAAATAAAGTTAAATACATTGGATCACTATTCAAATAAAAGCCATTTAGAGTAACGCTTTTTAAAGTTTATCTTTATTCTTCTGAAGTATCCATCAATCATATTAGCTCTTAAAAATGAGAGCGGCTTTGAAGACACAGATGAGGTTTGATATGAGAAGGGTATCTGTTCTGCAGTGTTACCACCTAGGCAGTACTGAAACAATAGTAATTTTATCCACTTAATTCAGTTAATACAAGGGGCAAACATTTCATGTGTTGATCTAGTGCCTTGGAACTGCAGTTTTAGAACAACATTTTCCATGAAGCTATAAAAATAAAAAAAACCCTGTAGACTGGGGAGTTTTCACATGTTTAGGTAATGATGAAATAGGGGCCCATAATGACTGGTGGAGAGAGAAAGCAAAAATCCTCACAAACAGAGAAAATTCAATTAGAGGGCTCTCTGTTGAGGCAATAGTTAAAGAGAAATGACTTTGGGGATATTTGCATTTTCATAAACAATTTTCTTTTCCACAAGAAGAACTCCCCTGTCTACAGCCCTGATTACAGGCCTCTCACAGGAGTAATTTGTAGCTTTTCATAGCCGTAAGTTCTGTAGTTTCTGAAGGCAGTATTTGTTTTGATGTCTTGGTTGGTAGGGGCTGATTTTTTTCCACGTTGTCCTAGTGACTTAGCTTATAGAGACCTGAAACCTTCCCTGGAGCAAACGATTGGATGATATTGAGTAAATCTGCAGCACTGCAAGTATTTTATTACTGATTTGGTGGCAATAGGGTTTTCTTAACAAGAAAAATGGTGACATCTAGGCTGTGAGCATTGGATTAGTTGCCATCGCTTGTCTGAAGTCCTCCTTCCTTCCCAGAGGATGCAAATGATCCCGCAGTTACTGACTGTACTACTGCTGAAGTGGCTAGTGCTGGCACGTGAAACGTTAAAGATTGAGTACCTGGGAAAGCCCATTGAACAGATAAGTTTTACTGTAAATTTCACAGATGTAAACTTCACAAGCCAAAAATGCTGATCTTTCTGGGCTGGGTACCTCTGCTGCTGACTGGACTAGCCAAATGCAGAGTGACAGTCCTTCCAGCGCATGTTGCCGGCCTGAATTAATGGGGCAATCAACCAAAAAAGAATTACCTTTTCCAGGTGCCTTATAGTTCCTTAGAGTATCTGCTGGCTGAGTTGCATCTCTTACAGTAAACCAAAGATAATATTTCTGCCAGAAAAGCTCAGAAAGAACTATGTGGGCTTCTAAAAAAACGATTTAGTGTTTGTGTATCAATATAAAGGCCTTCCTTCTTTGAAATAAGGCTTGACTGGGTTCACTTGGTCTTTGTTCTGATGGTTCTGGCTGGGATAGAGTTAATTTTTCTTCACAGTAGCTAGTACGGGGCTGTTTTGGATTTGTGCTGGAAAGAGTGTTGATAGTATAAAGATGCTTTTGTTACTGCTGAGCAGTGCTTACACAGAGCCAAGGCCTTTTCTGCTCCTCACACCACCTCTCCAGCAAGTAGGCTGACCCAAATTGACTAAATGGATATTCAGTGCCACATGGTGTCATGCTCAGCTTCAGATAACATGTGATAAGACAGATTTTGGACAATGGATTGTTTTGTCCCACGGTCAGGATAGCATCCCTTAGATGTTTTGGTTTAGCCTATGTTCTTAGAGCTGCTGTCAGTGCATTAAATCCCAAATTAAAAGCAAAAAAAGACATAAGCTGATAAGGAAGTTGTGATATAAGGACAAATACTTTGGTGTGTTAGAAAATCAAGACACAATAATAATGGATATCACTTTAATGCATTTTGCATGGTATGTGTATATGGCTGAATCTTTATATTACTGTAATTGTTGACCTGAAGTTTTCAGAAAGTTGTAGTTATTTAGAAAACTTTAAACCTCATCCTGAGTTAATGTAAGACAACAGAAAGCCAGCACCTAAATACTGGCTCCATTAATTTTAGTATAACTTGATTTCATATGTCTAAATATGGAGTCTTAGTTTTCTGTAATAGACTCAATTATATGCAGTTTCCTTTCCATGCACTTATGAAAGAAAGGTTAAATGGGGGAAAAATAAACTGTTGATATTCATTAATGTTTGAAATATTGCAGCAAGGGCTTAATGATAGACTTTCAAGTAAGAAGTACAAATTATATTACAGTGAAATGGAAATTCAGCACCTAGCACACATGGATAATTCTGTAAATGTCAACGAAACTCATATTATTAATGTTAACTCAGTTTTTGAGAATCAAAACTCAGTAGCATGGAATGGCTGGTGAAAATGATCACTTTTTTTTTCCTTTAATGACGATGTATGTTTAAATGCTATTTATTTTAATGTATCCAGTCAGCTTTAAGGATTTTTCTGGTTCCCTTGGTCTTGGGAGTAGCAGTTGAATAGGGAAAAATTTAAGGAAGGATCAAGGGGGAGGAACTGTGGAACGTGCATTTTTTCGACATCCCATCTATGTGTCGGTGACAGGAAGAAATTGCTTGAGCTGTGTGGTCATAATGATGGTTGCCTGGCATGTCTCAGGACGGGCATGTTCTTAAACTGCAATTTGGTGGTTGGAGGAGAAGAAATAGTAAGATCTATAACCATTCAGGATCTTCAGCGTAGTACTGGTCTGTGCCGGCTAGGTGGTAGAGATTCATGGCAGAAATGCGACATTGTGCCTCTGATTTTCTTTTAGAAGGCAGTATTGCTGGTTAGCTGCGTGTAGTTAAAAGCTTCATATTCCTAGCAGCTTCAAAATGGATTACATTTCTCTTGCCTACTCTTTCTGTTTTGCTTTGGAGAGTTTACTTTTGAATAATGTCGTCAACAAATGCCAAATGTTGTTATCATCAAATGCAAAGCACCTCAGCACTGGTCAAGGCAGCCCTTTGTGGTTCTGTCAGCATGGGACTGCTAAAAAATTTCCAATATGTCTTGAGCCATGTCAGTCCAGCTATTGGTAACTAAGAACTGCATTTTGGTATAACTGTTATCAACAAGGAGGGTTCTTTTCTGCCAGTCAGAATTGTATTCCTCTGAGAAATGTCTGGCTTTTTCTGTGGGGATACGCTTTAGATTGCAAATGCCCCTGTGCTTGTATAGGAAACTTCAACAGGGTGGGAAATTGAAAGCCCAGCTGAGATAGAAAATGGTACATAGGCCCATTCTATACTAGGTCTGAATCTGGCTTCAAAAAGCTTTCATTTAACTGTAGTCTGAGTTTATATTACTTGAGCAGTAGTCACAGTTCGCAACCATGGCTTCGTACTGGTGTTAATATGCCAAAAAAAAAAAAGAACAGTTCTTTCTATTCACTCCTGAAAGCACCATTTTTAAGCGGTGTCTCATCAGCACATCTCTTTAAGCCATCTCAGCACATCCTTCTTTATGTGTATGTTACTGTATGAAGATGGACGACTTTACAGCACAGGCAAGAAGTTTCTGGCTGATCAGGTCATGTCCTACAACCTCAGTACTAAGGACAAGAAGAGATTTGGCTCAGAGCCCAGCAACAGAGTGATAAGATCCCGTGCTAATTTGGAGAGCTTATGTTACCTGTCCTGCAGGTTATGTGGCACATTATATGTTGATGAACTGGAGGACCATAATTGATAGTCTCCTGACAATATGACAACCTTATAAAAAGAATAGCAAGCATGTGCTGCCCATTAGAAAACCTTTTGGAATGGCCTGGAAGATTTTGGTGGCAGTGAGGAGATAAAAATGTCATTTGCAAAAAAACCTAATATCAATGTTCTCTGATTTTGGAGTCTCACAAATGTGGTGATGTTCCTCCTTTGTTTCAAATATCAGGAATGGTATACCACAAGGCTGTTACTGATTTCTTTTATAGAATCCCACTCAATGTGAGAGACATTGTCTACTGTACAGGAGTTTCACTGATGGATGAAGATGTATGGGAGTTCATTTGGATGAAATTTCATTCTACCACAGCAGTGTCTGAGAAGAAAATATTGTTAGAAGCCTTAACTTGCAGTGACGACAGAAACTTGCTTAACAGGTACAAAAAAATTGTGCCTCTGTATCTATTACCAATAATCACTTCAACATCTATGGATCATCCTTGAGCTTTGGTCTAAATGAAAAAAACCATCGCTTTTCAAGCACAGACTTGCTGCCTGTTTAAAATGTCGTATGTTTTTTTGCATTAAAGCATACGAAAATTGACTGTCGTTCCATTTCCAAATTTTGCTCTGGTCGCTAAAAATCTTTGAAATCCTGTAATAATTGCTGGTTGGTTTGGGGTTTTTTTTGTTGTTGTTAGCATGTTTTTTATGTAAATGTATTGACCAGTCTGATCTTACTGATTTCATAACAGTGAGAATGTAACGTTCCACTCAACTTTTACTGAAATCCTTTTACATCAAGGTTTTTCTGATTCATAAATACGCGTAGTCTTTGGAATCATAGAAATAAACCATTGAACTAATTTGTAGACTTAAAGAAGCTATTTAGCACTACTTTTTGGTGGGTTTTTTCCTGAGACTTTTCTGATGTTAGATTGTGTTGGTGAAACAAAATCAGATTTTTTTTTGTCCTTGTTTTTCCCACTAGACTTTTGAATTTGTCTCTCAACTCAGAAGTTGTCCTGGATCAGGATGCAATTGATGTGATAATCCACGTGGCTCGAAATCCACATGGAAGGGATCTTGCTTGGAAGTTTTTCAGAGAAAAATGGAAAATATTAAATGCTAGGTAAAGATAAAAAGTCTACATTTATTTTCATTTTCTTTTTTTTGATGTAATTTCTGTATTGTATATGTATGTATTCATATAAATTCCTGAATCTAGTCCATTCTCTTTTAATCCATAAACAGAGATGTCTCTAAGAAATACATACTAGTCATAAATACATTTATTCATGGATTATCACACACATGCATAGAAACATCTCTTAGCAATCATCTGTATATATATCTATTACTGTATTATGTCCGCGCTTATTGTAATGAATTCTAGCTAGATGTCTAGTCCTACAGTTCTAGTTTTACACAGATAAAAAGGCAGCTGTTCCCAAAGGAATTTTCCTGATTTTAAGTCTGATAGAAAAAAGAAAAAAAAATCTTTTCAAGAACATTATTTCAGCTGGGGGAAAAAAACACCAAACCCTTTTTGAAACATTTCCATTTTCAAAAGGATGCTAATGTAGTGGCTTCCCCTTTCCTTCCACTCTGTTTCAGGTGAGCTTCAAGTAATAGAGGAGCAACATTTTGAATTAAAAGTAGATGAACAGGAATGAGACGGAGTTGTTTCTTATACCTATTTCTCTTTCTCTTTGAACAAGTGCTACATGCTCCAACTCAGAAGCCCAGTCAACATTTTAAAATCCTTTTTGATGAAGATTTTGATATTAATTCAATGAATGAGAAATTTCTTTAGTTCTTTAGGGACAGCCTAAGGGTCTGAAAGATTTCACAGCTGTTCATCTGATACTGACAGATCAGAAGGGACCACAACTCAGATGAGGTTCAAGTTCTTAAAGGCAGGTGCCCAAGAACTTCTGACACCCCATGCTAGGCCACTCTCATGCTGTTGGAAGAAAAAAGTATTGGAGCTCTGTTCCATTCTGGACTTGTGAGGAGCCATCTTGTGTACCATAGAATATTTGGAATAGTTTATTTAAGTAACTAAATCCTAGTGCCTGATGAACAGAGGTACAAGCTTACTCTAGGTTTCACAGCATCATCATAAGAGCCAAGGAAACTCAAAGACGGTGCAACTTTGCTAAAGATTCAAAAAGTTGTTTATACTGTTCTGGATAATACTTTATAGTATAGTGGGATTTTAGAAGTTCAGTTGGGAAAATACATTTGAGCTGGAATTGGTTTTGAAAGTTTTTATTGTAGGAGCATACTTTTTGAAAGCAATTTCCAAAAAGCTTTAAGAGTGATGAAGAGTTTAAAAATTGAGACTCCTTTGCTTCTGGTATGACTATTCCAGGAGCTGGACTTTTACACAGAAATTGGATGGCAGACCCATTACTGTTGTGCAACCCAGAGCAGTTAGTTATGCTCTGCATGGTAAATATTTTTTCAGGTTCCTACAGGGATTTATAGAGAGTTTAGGCATAAATCCGTCAAAATCTATATTGCTGCAGACACATATGCAGAAGTTGTGTCCTGCCTTAGAAAGTCTGTTCATCTGGCAACCTGGCTAACCCCTGTGATTTTAGACATGGACCAGGTTAAACTGCATAGATAAATGGTCAGGATTTAGAAAACTGCCACATGCCAGAATTTTTTATGTGTCTTAATAGCTTAACTTCACTTAAAATTTGAATTTTATTTTTCTCACTTCCCTGGAATTCATTACTGTTCTCTCTGAATTCCTAACAACCAGCAAAGCCTCATCAAAACCCCATGATTGTCCTTAATGAGAAAATAGCACTGACTTTGTTATCTACATTCAGTTTGATCTCCAAACACAGGTCAGAGTCACCAAAAATGATTGTAGCAGTTGCATTTTTCTGAAAGGGGCATCCAGTTAAGTTTCTGTCATTTGCCAAAAATGCAATGCAGTAGAACGAAATAATTCCTGCAAGATAGATATAGATACAGATACAGATATAGATATAGATATAGATATAGATATGTGTGTTATGTATCTTGCAACTAACTTTGTTTTTTAATTATAGATTAAAACCTTTTAAAAGAGACTATGAGAGGGTGGAACTAGTTTTAACACTGTGCCCCTTAATGTTCAGTGAGACAGTGACATGATAGAATGCAAAATTAGGCTTTTGATTTAAGCTTGCTACATGAGTACATTTTTAAAATAGAAGCTTTATTACAGAATTATAGTTCACGTATACTCTGTCCCAAGGCATCTTTTTTCTACAATTATAATTTATTATTTAATCTTATTTAACATTAAAATACTTTATACGAAACATTAATTTAATAAGGTGATATCTCAATGGTATTTTCCATTGAATTTATTATAAAAGGTGTTGACGTCTGAGATAGTAATATGAAATAGCGGAGGGTGATTAAATTAGACTATAATGCTATTTCCTCTAACTCTAAAACACAGCATATCACAGTTAAAAGGACAGCGAAATGTTGTTATCTCTTTATAATTTTACAGCATGTTTGCATTGACATTGTCCAGAACATACCGATAATGTATAAGGTTTTCAAATCACTCGCACCCCATTTACAGAGTTAACTGAGAAATTGAGGTGCCTAACAAGTCTTTTGTAAGAAATCCATCAGACTGAGACTGTTAAAATGGTGAAAAAGAGAACTGAAAATACTGTGCTTGTGTTTGTGTTACATGAGTGCCTGCACTACCTTGGCTCCTAAATCATTTTCATCACATGTACGTGTGTGTGTCTGTGCATGAAAACTTAATCCGAGAGCTGCCTATAACAATTGCTTCATTCTCAAGTGCTGAATCATTTGTCAGCAGTTGGGAATATGACATAACTTGGGAAACCTTTTACATCTGTCCGAAGTAAATGGACTGTGCTGCCTCTCGAGATAGCGCAAGGGCGACGCCTGTACAAATGCAAGGCACTGGAGGTTCCTATCCCCAGGAGGAGCAAGTGGAGAGTCTGTGACTCCGGGATGTTTCCAGGGAGCTCAGGCATGTAAGGTCCTGGTTCTGCAGTGCTGTTTGCCTTTGCTCTGAAGGGTGGGAAGATGGGTACTTGCCGGACCAAACGCTTTTTCTGTTTATTCTTTTGTTTGATGCCCACAAAGTGCTATTTAGGAGGTCTAGAACTCCAGAGTCTGATGAGAAACTGCTGTTTCTGGATGACTTTCTACCAAGTATGCATAGTGGGCAGTAATCAGCGCAGGTATTCATGACGGTATCATTTTCAGTGGAAGGAATTCTGCTGCTTCTTGTTTGCACTGTGGCTGCAGTACAGCCTGTAAGAAAAAGAAAATCCCTGCAGCGGTTTTTATGAGGTCGCTTCTGTAAAGTGGATTGGTAACCTTGTCAAAAGACCCCATCAAGAGGAGCTTCCAATTTTCCAAGCAGTCAATTATGAAGCTAAGCTGAGACTGTAATAATAAAGGGCTTTGTTAGAAAGCCTAAACGTGCTTAAAGGACCATGAAATCCATACTTCCCATAGGAGGCGTTTGCCTCTAGATGTCTGTATATGTCAGTGTGACTGAAGTTTTGGAAAAAGAGATGTACTTGCTGAAATATCCATGAATAATTCAGTTATTAGTGGTCAGGGAGTAGGATTTTTGATACCTATAACTGTGTTTCCTCTCACACAGGCTCAGGGTACCAAGCAACACAGCACACAACCTCCCTAAAACAGAATCTTCTCAAAGAAAACCCAGTTCTCTTACCTCTCCTTCTTTCTATCCCTCTCCCTCTTTCTTCCTCCCTTCTGAGAGGACTATGGCTTATAGCACCTAAGTATTTAAGGGTAATTAATTTAGGATTAATAGAAGCAGAACAGAAAAGCTGTGTCTATGCTAGTTCATTTAACATTGAATTTTGAATTGCTTCTCTAAATCAGTTTGTAAAAGCAGGGTATGAACCGAATTGTTTCCCCGGATAAACTTAATTGCAGTGAAGTCTGTTGGTATAACTTACACATGTCTGAGAGGAGAGCTGGGTTCCCTATCTTACAATCAGTTGTGTTCAGATTAGCTAGATATTGCTTTGGATGTATGTGCAGATAAAGATAAGGATAACTATTTGTCAACTGCCTTTTGCTATGCTGAATGACACGTAACTGGAATAAAAGATCTGCTTTTGGTTTCCAGTGGAAATGCGTTCTTCATCCTGGATACTTTAAAAAAAAACAACTGACAAACCAAAGCAAAGCCCAGAATATTCCAACATGAAATGCAAAACTTCACAGGCAGTCTGAGTAATCTTACAAGTGATACAGGTGCTTCATTTGAGGATTGAAAAAAACCTTGTGGAAAAGCAAGTGAAACAGCCAGATTTGAAGGGCCAGTTTCAAAGCAAATAACCTGCAGAAGGTCATTGGATTGCCACAGAATATCCTACCCTGTTATATGTTGGCTTTTAAATATTCCTTGTCCAAGCTTTCAAATTTTCATTCCAGGTTGGTTCTTTGAGGGTGATGCATCATGGCCCAAGGGATTATTTTAGCAGTATTATTCTCTGCCGGTATTATTTATTTTAATTATCAGATACTGGAAAAACAAAATTTTATTCAATTTGCTTATTGAGAAGCTATTTGTAATGTGGATGAATGCAAAATACAGAAGGCTGCAGCACTTCAAAAAGTCTGTTTTAATGCTAGAAGGGTTCCTCAGAATACCTTGCTGCTCTGCTCCTTCTTGAGCACCTGTATTTTGATCTGCTCAGTGTCATTGCATGGAAAGCTGTTTCCTTAAGCATGAGGAGACTACTTTCTGATACTCTGCTGACCTGGACCTCACACTAACTCTCTGTGCATCTTCTTTTTGCCCTTTCAGGTATGGAGAAGCATTATTTATGAATTCAAAACTTATCAGTGGGGTCACAGAATTCCTCAATACCGAAGAAGAGCTAAGAGAGGTAATCTTTAAATTACTTTTGACACATGGGGCTGTCTTTGTTGTAAGCAGGGAGCAGGGCAGGAGCAGGAAGGTGTTGGTTGTCCAGGAACTCTGGTTGCTTAGCTGGAGCCACAGGGCCGTGCTGAAGATGGGTAGCATGAGAAAGAGGAGCAGATTGCAAAGGCGAGTGCGTAGAGTTGGTGTCAGGAGGTTGGTAATGCAGGCACTTCTCCATGCGTGGCTGGATATGTAGGCTTGCTTTTTTTGTCTTGACTATTGGCTGAGAAATGAAAGGTAAAATCTTTCTATCCATGTTAGTTTGTGCTGCAGAGGGCAGCCCTAGAAAACCCCAGCGTGGAAGGTAGAAGCTTCCAGTGCCTTCTCTGTTCTTCTTTTGCCTACAGTATTTCTGTGAGTGAAAAGCTGTTAACCTGCTACTCTGGTTAAATGACACCACAATAATTTGTTCTAAATGCTAAGTACTTCTTACTTAGATTGCAAAGCCTTCTCATTTTAACTTAACATCTGCCCTGACTGAGGTAGTTGTGAGGTTGTGTTATGCTCTGCTTAGCAGCTGCTCAACATTACCCCAAATGGATCAAATTATTCTTATGGAGCATAATCACCATTAATTGAACTCTGATTGTGCTGTGATACTGTGTGTCCCACCATTTGTCTGCACTCAAGTCTAGTGGCCTCAGGAACTTAGAGAAGAGTGTCAGCTGGTTTCCTCAGAGCTACCCAGGTGGGAAGGACAGTGCTGGCCAGATTTCGGTATCTGCATAGTACAAGGAAGCTTTCTGTACTCGTAGTTTCCACCTCCATGATAGCACCGGCAGGTGGCTCATTTATACTTCCCCTGAGAGAAACATGTTGGTAACATGTTGTAGACATGTTGGTATAAGAAGTACAGAGATCAGTAAGGGCTGATTGTGGTAGTATTCAGGTCCCTCACATGCTTTTTATTGTGGCGGGAATGAAGCAGTTGCAGGAGCAGCCATTCCAGTTTTGAGCCCATGCACAAAGAGATGTTGCTGGAAGTTAGATTTAAACAAACAAGGTGAATTTGGTGTCACCAGGAAACAAAAATTAACTAGTTATGGTTAAGTGTTGCTAAAACCACCGAATTTCATACAAGTCAACATAACCAGCAGCCTGCTGTGCAGATCAGCCTCACGGTTCTTGCTTTAAAAGAACAGAAATTCAGAGCACACCAGTGCCATCAGCTATAATAATCCAGGTGATAGTACTGTAATTTGAGTATATGCAAGAGCAGAGCAGGAACCTTCTCCATCTGCTGAAAAAAGATCAAAGATTTCTCATAAAGGAAGGAATCTGTTCCGGGCATTCAAAGATCGTCAGAGGAGTGCCCACTTAGTGCTTTGCCATTCTCTTCACACTATAGCCAAACAGGTGACCTGCATTATATCATCAAAAGGGTTCTGCAGATCAAACTGAAATAAATTTGGTTTGAAGGTTGATAAAACAAAAGAGTGTCAGGGGTGCCTTCTGCTGATGTTTGCATATAAATCTGAGTTAGAAGCATTTCCAGTGATCCCAGTTTGGTTTCTTAGGTAGAAATAAAAGTTGAGCAGCCCAGCTGTCTGCGCAGTGCGGCAGCTGGGCTACAGGGGAGAAGGAGGTAATGATATTAATGTGATCCGGCACTGACATGTCAATATCTTCCCATGCAATTTGAAGCAATTGCATCACGTGTAATTGACAGTCTGCTGTCTTATTACATTTCCTATTAAATCTTTCGACACGATACTACATTTACTTCAGCAGCAATCGTGGAGGTTTGTTCTAAATGCCTGACTGGTTTGTGTTCGCTGGAAGTATTTGTTTTCTTTAGTTCCTGCAAATTTAACCTGTTAACTTGTATTTCCAGCTAAAGAACTTTATAAAGAGTTACGAAGAGGGAGCTGCTGCCTCTTTCTCTCGTGCTGTGGAAACAGTGGAAGCCAATGTGCGATGGCAAAGACTTTATAAGGAAGAACTATTCCAGTGGCTAAGAAAATCCTTGACACACTAATCTGCCGTTCCAGACAACCATTTAACATGAAGCTCTGCAAGAGGAAGAGGAGACATTTTAGAAGTGTTGGACATTGAAATAATGGAGACAAGATCAGATTGCAGGAAGAAGGTTTTGGGGTTTTTTTTCCTTTTTTTAATTGTGGGATTTATCTTTTTTTTACACTGGGCTCTTGTGAAATTGTCAAGAAACTTTTCGGATGAGAAGATCATGAATGCTTGTGAAATCCAGTCCTCAGTGTATGCAGCCGAACATGATATTAAGTGGTGCATGTAAATGTTGAAGAAAAACTAACAAAAACCCCTTCAAAGACTATTTTGTGCATGCTCGTACCGTCCCTGCCTGTATTCTAGCATGCTTATATATAACAGCCACATTTTGTATGTGAGTTCCAGTTACATCAAAGGTGGGCATTATACAAAGCACAAAGACTACGACAATCAGCAGTGTTGCAAAGAACAAAAGCAGAGAAAGGCGAAGGAAATGCAGCAGGTTTCCAACTTCGGGTGGTATGAAATGTGAAGTCAGCGTTCCCTCTAGCTGCCAATTAGTCTACCACTCAGATTGTCTCTTAATGATTGCAAAGATGCCAGCTCATTTCTTGAGTTGCCAGTTGTTGTTTCTACAGTCTCTGTATTCTGTATATTGAAATAAGCAGCATAGAGAGCAAGGTGGGGAGGAGAGAAAGCGAGAATGACATCATCCATGCATTATCATTATATACATTTGTTGGCTGCTGATAAATGGAACGGTGCAGTTTAATTTATCTGTGAACATATGCAGTGCTTGAGGGGAGCTTTGCACTGACTGCATGGAACCCTTAAGCCACCTCGTCTCAGCTATTGTGAAGGTAGTGGTATTCGTGATGGGTCACCCCACCTGTGCACAGCTGTAAGTTGTGCAGCCAATAGTGCACGAGTATTACAAATAAATGTAGGCTTCCGATGGAAATTAGCAAACAGGGAGAATACCTGGTGTGAAAAGTTATAAAATGAATGAAGAGGGTTGTCTTGCATGAGGCACACCAGCCTCTGTAGTGACTTACTATGATGGATGGGTCAGATTCTCCTTGTGGGCAAACCCCTTTGCAAATATTGGATGTACAATTTGTGCCAACTTAGAAAAGTGAAGTATGGAGAAAGAGGGATATGTGCCTGTGTTTGAACTGACTGATACCAAGAACGTGCTTTTCTTCCTGTTTCCTTGTGTGTCACACAGACTGTTCTAGGTGATTGATGCTTTTCTTAATTATATGTTTGTTTCCTTTTTCTCAGTCCTTAATTTAAAAGATCAGTGATGCAGTGGAACTGCTACTGGTACAATGACCAACAGCACCACTGGTACTGAGTGTTGAGGATTAAACTGATGGGGGGAAAATACTCTCCCGTGTTTGCACCAGGGAGAAAAAAAATCCCCACAAAACTACAGAGAGTTTTCAGGAGGCAGATTGCAGCAGTTTCGGAGGGGGAGTGTAGATGTATAACAGTGTTTCTTTATCACAGCCATCTGACCAAACTGATGTGGCCCTGCACATCAGGAGCATGTGGCCAGCCAGAGTAGAGAGCAGCCATTTTATCCAGTCGTTTCCTTCACAGTGTGTGGAAGTTACCAACATGCGTTACAGTCACCATTACTTGTTCCCAGTAAGTTGTGAACTGAAACGGTAGCACAAAAAAGAACCAAACCCGAGCATCTTTGGGTATTACCAGAGAAGTTCTCTGGGCTCTGATCCCCATGGTACTCTGCTCTTTGGAACTGGCAGACACATCCCATAACTCAGCTGTTGTATCCATCTTGAGCCTGTCATTTTGTGTCTTTACTGTGCAGAGGGTGCTGTTTGCAGATTGGGTGCATGAAATCCTTGTGCTATGTTGCAGTGCTAGTGAACCTAATGCCCAGAGATATTATCAGGTCCAAGTTGAGTGAAATCCTCCTCCTCTTCCTATGTATTTTACCTACCTCACAGGGGTGTTGTGAGGCTTGACTAATGTTAGCAAAGCACTTGAATATCCTCTAATGAAAGGCATTTTAAAGTGCAAAGTATTATTTTATGTGGTTGACCAAACTCAACCTCAATGCCGGTGTGTAGCGTCGCATTTTTAATTTCTACTGAGCAAAATCACATGCAGATTTGTTACAATAAAAAGCAGGCCAAATATTCTTTAATATATCCTCTGCCCTGTAATGAAGCCCGAAATTACAATATCCAAAGAGTGTGCAGAAAACCAAGCCCTCAAATGTGAATTGCTTTGAGGATTTCGGAGGAAAGGAGTATGCGTAATGGTCTGTCCCTTTGCAATTCTGTTCAACATTGTCTTTGATGAGTCTTCTTTTTCAGCATCGCAGATTAAACCACATACCTTTGGGATGCGCATAGAAGCCTCTGGTCTTTCTGCTGCTAAAGAGCAGGCTAACAGTTGGTTCCAAAGCCAAAAGCTGATTTCAGCGTGGTGTTCTGCTCAGCACAAAGAAATTTCCACTGTTGCTCATTTGAGTTGAAATTCTTGCACATTTAGCTGGTGTTGGATGTAAATTAATATTTTAGTGGCCTTGAGCAACTGGTCTACAACGGATATCAAGCCCTAAATGTATCTTTTATACATACCTGGTGATGTATTGCTTATATTTGTTGTATTCTAGTAATGGTATTATTGCTGTAGCTAAGGTTGAGCTGGCCTTTCCGTTATACTTCCCTATTCTTTTATATTTTGTGTTTTGCTGTTTCACACTGAATCAGGATTAAATTTAAATGGATTAAATCCAGCAAAACTATAGCTGTTTTCTGCAGTATTCAACCACCCCTGCATTTAATTATGTGTCTTTAGAAACTTTTTTTAATAAGAAGTTCCACACAGCTCTGTGTTAAAGAATAGTTGATGCCTCGTGGAAAATTCTAATACAGTTTGCTTAGAAAAATCTATTTATCTTATTGATTTTCTTTCTCCTTTACCAGTCCTTTTCTTCCTTTGTCCTTATCTAACGATGGGCCCCATTTTTATAATGTGGGTTGTGATTAGGAAGCATACCCCAAACATTTCAGCATTTTCAAATCCAGGATTGAATTGCTTCCTTTCCGGTGAGAGGGGTTGCAGCAAAATGTAGATCCACTGTGGACATGGACCTCACCCAAACCCTGGGCGTCATTTTATAGAGATTTCATGAGGCCTGCATCTCTAATTCAGCCTTTGTGTGACTCAAGAGTTGTTAATTGTTACAGCTTACTAAGACATCTAGGAAGACATATGAGTAGATGTGACTTTATGCCAACATGACAACATACTTATTGTAAAAATAACTATTGTATTCTTGTAACGTTGCCCACAACAAAAATCTCAGCTTATTTCTTTGAAGCTGGTAGATTTATTCACGTAGCAACTGCTAATAGCTGTTAAAGTCATAGTAGCTACTAAGTGTGACTGGGGCAGAACAATGTGAAAACATTTTTCTGAAATGAAATGTCACTTCTGCTATTACCGGGCAGAGATTGGTTTTGATGTCCTAAAGGACATCCAAATTTTTGAACTTTGATCTTTTCCGTGAATATAACAAGGATTCTGATACTATGTTGGAAGCTGAAGATTAATTTAGTGTAGCTTTTGGGCTGTTGTGGATATTTCACTGAGCTTTAGTGTCAAAGGAAGTATCTCCACTAATGCAGAAGGGTGCTTTCCCAGCAAAGATCCTCAACCATACAATTAAATCCTTAGCAGCAAATAATAAAAGAAGAAAATATTATTTACATAGAGTCATGTGAAAAATCCCCTGTGGAGATATTTTTCCCACAAAATCTCACCAATTCCGATTACTTTGATAAAGTGAAGCAAATATCTGCAGATGAGGGTGCCTTTGTTAGATATCTGCATGACAAGTTTTTTGGTTTCCACGTGATCATAGCCAGTACTCAAGTCAATGAAAACAGGAAAAGGGATATGGCTTTGAATACGCTTACCACTGCTTCTGTTATGAGTACTCATCATATCAGGCTCCCTGTCCTAAGCAGGATTCATAATCACAGTGTCAGTATGAGCATGAAGGAGTAAAAGGAGTGTCCTGCTTCTGAGCAGCCTGAAGAGAGGCTGTTTGCCCAGCACTGGATAGAGGAGCTCTCCAAAAACTGCTGGCTCTGTCACCGGCCACTGCCACCAGCCCACCTGGGTCAGGAAGGCAGCTGGGAACTGCAGAAGTGCAGAGAGGCTCCATCCAAGTTTCTCTCAGCTAGATGGGAGTGCCAGAAGGTCCCTTTGCCTGTGATGGGCTATGGGTGATCTTCAGAGATGAGTGTCATTGCCTTGTGCTAGCGGGAAACAAAGCGAGACTGCGCTGCATAGAGAAACCTCAGTCCCTGGGGTCTGGTCTCCCCAACTGCTGTCTGAAATCTTTGTAAAGGTCAAGAGTATTAAAATATAAGTTCTTTTGAAGTAATTTCAAATGGTCAAAAGATACTTTGATTTTTTCAGTGCATATGAACGCAGTCTTCATTTACGGTATTTTTGTTTATGTCAAAAATGTGCGGTGATTTCCCGGGCCTTTTTCTAATGAGATTAATAGTAGTCACTGTACTGGTGCCATAAAAAATTAAGATGCTTGTGCAAACTTATATGGCACTAATGTCTGTGTAATTCCCTGTTTGCATTTCTGCCTAGCTTAAAAACAACAGTGAGACCCAGTGAAACCACTCTGACATGAGCAAGTAGTCTGTGCTGACACGAATTACTTACTCTTCATTGAGAAGGAAGGGGAGAAGGGGACTGCTAAGGACTTTTCACCAAAGCAAGGCCACATGCCCTAATTGGAACAGAATTTTAAAATCAAGTGTTTTTTGAGCATGCTGGTTGAACTTTGCTCCATCTTGTGTCTTTGTGCTGACAGTGGAGGATAGCTTGACTTCAGAATAACCCCACATGGTAACACAGTTGAAGTTGGATTCTATAACACAGGTGTGGAGCTGGTTTCTTAAGAGATGTATTTAAGGAGAATTGCCCACAAGAGCAAGTGTCCTTTCCTGGAAAAAAATGCATTTATATCTGGCTGATTTGTAACTAGTGAAGTAAGCATGACTCTGCCAAGCAGCGTTTCTGGATGCTTTGCTTATTTTACGTGCACTGATTCCTAAGGGCATCAGAGTGATGCCAGTAGGGAGCACAGAGCTGTGAGAGCAGAGGGGGCTGTGCTACACCCAGGAGGCTCCAGCCAGAGTGTCCCAGCGTTTCCCGGACAGCATCACTTGGATTTGCCTTGGTGCAGTGAACAAGGCCGAGATGCAGTCTCAGTTCTCTGCAACACTTTTCAGTCCTCTTAGTGTGTTCATTTCTGTAACTTCAAAGTAGCCTGTCACCAACAGGTGGTGACAACATGCATTGCTGCAGACCCTCCACTGGTGTAGGGTGAGGTAGATCCATTGAAGTGACTGATGTGAATTGCAGCTGAGGATCTAACCCATTGCTTTCAGAACAGCCCCCTGAGGTGGCGTCTGGGCCGGTGTGCAGGATGTTTCTCATGTTTGTATCTATGTTTCAGTAGCACATACTGGATGACAAATGTTGGGGTTTTTTTGTTTTCCTTTTGCTTTTTTGTTAGAGTAATACTATGCGATCGGTTCCAAGGTGACAAAGCTTTATAATATGTTTGGAGAACTGCAGAAACTGTACTGTGAAGAGTGTGGCAACTACCCTCTCCTTTTCCTGCAAACACTAGATTTCAGCAGAGATGGACTTCCCTTGGACTTCGACACTCTTGTGAAAAAAAAAAAAAAGAAAGAAAGATATTCTCATGGTTTCTAATGGAAACATCATTGTAATTACTGTATAACTACCCTGTACAAAGACAGCTTTATTATATGTGTAAATGTAATTTTGCTATGTTGTTTTTATGTTTGAGGGACAATAGGCTTTGGTGTGGGTGAGACGTATAGCCTTATAAAAACCGAGATTGTAGCTCCCTGTCTGATGTTTTACTGAAAGGTGTTCGGTTGCTCTATTTTTGCAGAAGATAAACGTAAAACAGTTCTCTGAAAACTAACGATCTATTCCACTACACACACATTGATGACATAAATGGATCATACTATTGAAAATAAAGGCTTGATAATAAATTGCATTATTTTCCCAAGAGACTCCACATGTAAGGTCTTTTGACACCTTAAGAAGAAAGAAATCCTGCAGCTATTAATGCTGGTCATAATGGATGAGTCCCTCTATTAATTCTGTCTCAACCTTAGATTAATTCTGAATACTGTAATTAGAAGAACATATTTTTCCATCACTTCTCAAATCCGTACCCTTTGGAGCTCAGTCCTTTTGTCAGATGAGAGGTGGAGGTGGCTCACTTTACACACGACTCACCAGGGGTTTCACACAAACAGGTGTTCATGAGGTTGAGAATGCCACTTCCATCGAAAGGAAGCGCAGTTCGGTGCGCAACGTTCTCCCTCTGCGTACCCTGCGTGCACACACGTACAGCTGCTGATTCCGGGCCATTTGCTTTGAGGAAGCTCTTGGCAGGTGGTTGTATTCACAGACCTCGCTCGGAGGTTTCAATGCGGCACGGCAGTTGGACCTAGGCAGGGTGTGAGGCTGCGTTGACCACGACTCAGCCGCATGTATGGGTGCGGCGGTGTTCCCACTGTTGTCTGTGGGATTCATCACGTGCTTCAAATTACGCCTTGAATCATGCATCCGGCTGGAAGAGCCTTTCTGGAAAGGGATCTAGGTTGAAACCTGTTTCTGCACAGATTCCGAGTGCAGGATATGGTGATGTGGTTTGGCTGAATTTAAAATCACAACTCTATAAATCCAACTGCACTTCTCTCTTTTCTTTTTTATAGAAAAGCATATATTTTGCATATGGAGGAGAGAGAACTAATTCTCAGTATATCTAAACCCACCAGAGTTAACAAGGCTTTTCATTTCTCATCCTGGGAGTTGAAAACAAAAGCAGAATTATTATTAGAATTTTAATTCTTGAATATAGATGTAATCAGCATTTTAAACCATTAGCCAAACAAAATACATGAATTTCTGTTGTAGTTTACCAGAAAAGTGTTCTTCTATGATACGCCTTTAAAAATTACTCCAAAAATGTGGGACCACTATACGTTCAACATAAAATTTTTATTCCACTCTTAACTAAGGACTGACTAAATGGATTTTTTTTTAAATGAGAAACTTTATCTTCTGTATTTTAAGCAGAACAAATTTGAATTTTGTCTCTGATAATAAAATTTTGTATAGTAATGTGTAATTCATCACTGTCTTTAATTTTCTGACGTGGAGACATGGCTAAGATAAATAACACCCAGACTTTTGATTATGTTCCCATTTCACTTGAGATAACAGTTTAATAATGCTGAGTAGATACACTGAGGTTTTACAATGAAAAACATGCCAGAAAAGTATGTTGTGACGTGGGGAATTTTTCAAAACAGATTAAAATGCTGGGGCTAGTAGAAAGCAGAGATCCACAGAAAATACAAAATTTGGGTTTGGAAGTACTTTTTAGTACTCCAAGACTAACCAGGACTGAGGCTGAAATAGAGAGCAAAGTCTGTCTTTTGTGATATTCTAATTATGTGAATTTTGAATAAGCAAAAAGATCTTTTCATTGGTAAAAGTGATTTCAAGTGGAATGCAGTTCAAATGACTTTTTAATAGAGTCCTTGAATTCAGCCTATTATTTTCCTTTTTTGAAGAACAGTTTTCAGTAACAATGAGATGTGAAATATGTGCAATTATTTACCCATTGGATACAATCATGTTCCCACTGAAGTCAATTGGAACTTTGACATTGACATCACTGGGAGTAAATGCCAACCCTGTATTTTTCAAAATATACCTTTCAAGGCCAGAATGTCTTTTTCTTTTAACAATAAAGATGTTTCCTTCTGTGCTGCACATCTCAGTCTGCTGAAAAGCTAAAGGGAATTTTTTAGGTCCTGATTTTGCAGAGCACACAGGCAGCATAGATGCTTTGGGCACTGGAAGCAGAGCTGGGGCCTAAATTAGTATGTTTATAGCATCTTGCCATCAAATGCTTCACTCTACAGTACAAGAGGGACATGAAGCTACTGGAGAGTGCCCAGAGGAGGGCAATAAGGATGGTGAAGGGTCTGGAGGAGGAATCGTACAAGGAGAGGCTGAAGTCCCTTGTTTTGTTCAGCCTGGAGAAAAGGAGGCTGAATGCAGACCTCATCACGGTCCATTGCTTCCTGATGATGGGCAGTGAAGGCGCAGGGTCCATCTCCTCTCTTTGGTGACCAGCGACAGAACCCAAAGGAATGGCATGAAGCTGCAACAGGGGAGGTTTAGGCTGGATATTAAGAAGAGGCTCTTTCCTGAGAGAGTGTTGGGGAACTGAAACGGGTTCCCTGGGGAAGCGATCACAGCACCGAGCTTGACTAAGTTCAAGAAGCGTCTGGATGATGCTCTCAGTCGCATGCTCTGACGTGTCTGGCCCTGTGTGGAGCCAGGAGTTGGAATCAATGATCCTTATGGGTCCCTTCCAGCTCGGAAGATTCTGTGATTCTATGATTCTGATTTAATGGGGCTAGAGTTTTGACTGTCCCATATGAAGGTGCCAGTGGAGTATGAAGACATACCACTCATGCCTATTTTTCCTGAGTTAGTTGGGATCCAAAGCAGGAGTTAAGGAGACCTGCGGAGGTTGGGCCAGCAGAAAGCTTTCACATTAGGAGGAGATACTGGTTCGTAGGATGAACTGTATGGGCTGGGTTGAAGTGCACCCAAAAGGGGGGCACTTGTCTCTCCTTTTTCTGGTGCATGCACCTCTCTAGGAATGTTGAAACAGCTGAGACGATGTGCACAGCCACCTTGAAAGCATTCCTGGGAGAGGAGGCAGGACATGAGGAGGGAGAAATGGCACTTCCCTCTGAAATCTGCGTGGCAGCACATCTCCTAATCAAACATCAAACAGAACATGCTTGTTTCTTCCCCAGCGCGGCCAATGCAATCAGCAGCACTTCAGTCAGTGACTGAGCTGCTTTCAAGTTGAACATTTTCATACAAGACCAATTGAAGAGCTGTTTATTTGCTCTTGGCTCAGTGTCTTCAGTAAGAGCAGAACTTTAAAGGCACCCATTTGCTTTGAAAGCTCCGCAGCTGAGCTGGAGGGAGTAGGAGGGAGAGAAGTTAGAGCCTTTGGTTTGTAAATTGACTTAGGAGTATTTGCTATCTTAATAACAGAAAATCAGCTTTTGTTGCCTAATTCCCTGCTTCCTCCTATTCCTAGAAAAAAAATTATCTAGCTTCCTTTAAGCTGTACCTTTAGCATAGAAGCCACCATGCAGTCCCGCTGCTATCAACAACCTGACTCCTGCATACTGCAAGGACCAAGGCCTCCACAGTGGAGAAAAACGATTCAGTGAGCTGGTGATAATTCTGGCTTTCCTGAGAGTCAACACTATAAACCCCACATTAAAGAAACAGTGTTGATGCTTACTTGATGGCTGAGGCTGTGTTATGGATGGGATGGGAAAATAAGCACAAAGCTGGTTGTCAGAATAGTGTCATGAAGGTAAAGCTGAAATGATGTGAAATAATGAGTATCTGCTTGGGAAATTAAAATCTCATTATGTTGAAACTTAGTCTTTGAGTTAGCAGCCACATCTACCGTGGCCAAAATCTAATTAAACAGAGAAGGAGGCACCCTGCTAGTGCTTGTTGTTTGCACCCTGATGTCAAGCTACAGAAACTCCACTGTACCCAATCCAGCCCATACTGTCCTGTGCCAGTTTGTCCTGAGTCAGACCACTGGAATTTGGACTAGTTGGTGTGACGCTGAATGAGAACTGCATTGGGAGAACCATGGGGAGACTTGATCCTCAGGTATGCTTCCCGTGTGACACCTCCTCCCCTTTCTGTCCCGGTCTTTCAACTCTTCTCAGGCCACAGCAGCTGTAGGAACATCAGGTGGAGCCTGGTCATAATTCCTATGAGTTTGACTTTGTATCATCTTGTCTCTCAGCAGTAGTGGGCTGCAATGAAGAAACCAGGGCAGAAGGATCTAAGTGGCCTTGGTCTTCCATACTGCTAATCATCCTGCCCCTGACTCATTGAGGTGCCTCACTACCTTCTAACCTGCTAGGGCCTAAGCAGCAGCAGTAGGGCTCAAGCCCCCGTATAGCACATTCATTTAGCAGTGTGTTGAACATGATGTTAATTACTCACTACACTGCTACAGCATTACTTTTAGCAAACATATTTTTGCTTCTTCAACTTACACAGGAATCACTTTTGTCTGTTATGCTTACCATTATTTTTGACCTGCTCATTGCAGAAGGTTAAGAAAAAGAAAGAGGAGGAAGAGGGGGAGGATAATAAGATGCTATTACGTGACATGTCTATTACAGTAATTCATTTCATGTGGCACAGAACTGTTGCCAGTGATAAATGCATGTTCCTGGTACAATTATGAGATGTACCTTGAACTTTTCAACAATAAAACTGTCAAAAGGTTGCAATAAGCACAAGCACAAATGTGAATCCGTCCCTCAAAAAGATGAAATAGCTCACAAATATGATTTTAATAAATGGTATTATTTTCAGAGATGCATTTTTATATACATTAACTATTTATAGTTAGTACCAAAAAGTGTGCACTTTTCTCTCTACAGTCAAGGATCTAGCCCATTTCTTCCCACCCCACTCTGTTGCATAGCTGATTGACACATTTCAAATAGATTTCTGTGGAAGCTAGAGTAATGATGTCATAATACAAGTTGTAGCACAAAATCAGCATTTGTACAAGTGGAAATCAGAGCATGTCTGTCCCTTTCAAAATGCCTGTGAGGTTTTGGGTGGTTAATATCAAAAGCAGGGTAACCCATGCAGGTAGGTAATGCCAAGACAGATGAGTCACTCCAAAGGAGAACACGTCACCTAGGAAAGCAGAGGGACTTCAAGATGAGAAAGGAGAACTTCCTTGATAGTTTTCTAAAGATTTGTGCTGCTGTAAAGGACAAGCAGAGGAAAACCCCAACCAAAGAAGCTGGAGCAAGTCAACCAAAAGCCAAGACACAGGCAAGAATCAGGACTGTGGCTCTGAGAAAAGTTTACAGAGAAGGCACTTTGGGCTAAATGTTGAATTAAAAGACTGAAAATATGTACAGAGGGTGATTTCATATTGAGAGGTCCAATTTAATGCCAAACAGCTACAATAATCTCAGGCAGAACCCGTGTGATAAGAGATATTTTTTTATGTTCAAGATCTTCACAAGCTAGCGCCTTGAGATGCATGAAACACAATTAAGAGAAGTTATTTCTGCTTAAAGATAAACACTGGGTGACGGCTACCACTAAACATGGTGGGTGTGAATAGCAGTAAGAGTTAAAGATTTCTTTAGTGCCTTGTGACTGGCCTGGGCTGGTGAGCCGGGAGCCTGGGTTGGGATTTCACTCTCTGTGATACGCAGCTGCAGATTTTTCCCTTTAGTTTTAAACCAGCGTAAGCCATAAGCCATACCACGTATGCACAGTGCTTGTACCATATTAAAATATATGAACTGCTTAGGGAAGCTCTTGCTTGCACTAAGAATAGTTCATAGAATTCAGTAGCAGATAAATGGTTGACTCAGGAATTTTTTTGTTCTGTTTAAATCTCCTTATCACTGAGGGTATTTTTCAGTAACTCATGGTTCAGCCTGGGAAAAATAGTCAGATGAATAAAAAGCTAAGGACAAAATACCAGGATCATGGTTCATAAAAACTGTCTCTGCATCTGTCTTTACGTAATTCATTCTCCTGTGACCTTGCCCAATACCAACATTTCAAAGGCATTTGTGGGGTTTGCGTTTTACTATTTTTGTGTGCACAGTGTGACACTAAATTAAAACGGGCAAATATTTAATTGATATAGCTGCATGGAATTTCCATGGAGGCTAAGTACTTGTAATTACACATATAATAAATGGGAAAATGAAGGTCATAGGTTTAAAATTAGGTGTGCAATTGCAATTACAGTTTTAAAAGCATTTCAATTGTGTTCAGCAACTGCACTTTGTAATAGGGTATAAAATGGTGCTACACGTTTTAAGTGTCTAACTGATTTGTTTAGGCTATAAAAGGACAGAAGCCGCCTACTTCTTTCTTACATATGTCAAACTTGCATCTTATGCTAAAGAGATACCAAAGTGACAGACCATAAAGGTGCACAATGGTGATTGGTCTACTTTTGAAATACCAAATTATCAATGAGATTTGCTAAAACAAACAGATTAAGGGTCTTACGTAATGAGAATTGACTCTACAAACCAGCAACTTAAGTTGCAGACATGTATAGACAAGTGGATAAACTCAAATAAACAGAGTTGACTTACTTTCAACTGGGCAAGATCGAGTTTGTCCTCCTAATAAGTAAATATACTCACTTCCCCTACATTGTGATAGCAGTTTCTAATTTGTGTCAGAGCTGGTGACAGAAGAATTGTATCTGCTGCTCTGAGTTCACAGCGGGACTGGGACTTCTGCGTGTCCTGGTAGTAAGGATTCAATTAATGTACTATCCAGTCCCATTTTAACAGAGCAGGAGATTTGAACAGCCAAGACAAAGCAGCGCAACACGCTACTTCCAAAGAGCCTGATTCCTGCAGTGTGTGTCAGGCTGGCTAAGTTTAGTTGTCTACTAGATCGATGTCTGCATCTGAGGTAGTTATCGAGGATCCCTTACTCAACATGGTGGAAAAATCCCAGTAAATCACATCACAAAACATGCGAGGGAAGCAGTAAGTTGGGTGGAAAAGGTGAGTATCACGAATTTTAACAGTGGGATAATATACATCAGAATTTTTTAAGGCATAACCTGAATGATGAACTTCTTGGAAAAAAAGACTCCATTTACTGTAAATTAAATTAGTAATTGAAGCCCAGCTCAGGGGGTTGGTGAGAACTTGAATTTTAAAAAGTAACCAGCAAACAGAGGGAGTCCCGAGGGGGCACTTTTTTTTTCCATAGAACTCTGTCACTTGTGTTAGATGGGAAGCAATATATCCTAGTCAAAATATGTTTGAGGATAGACACTGTCTGTTCTGACAGATGACAGTCCTCTGATAGCAGGCAATTGATGCAAAGTTGATAAATTGTTTCTTTTGTATATCCAGTTTTAAATCCAGATTTTTTTTCTCTTCCACACCACATGTGGGATAATAGCTTTTGTTCACTTAATTAGTATTTAGGGTTTGACCGTTTCCTGATGACATTACTCAAGAACAGACTAAGAGCAGTGCTTTTGGCTAAAACCAGCCTAGCTCCTGAAGCACTACAAGGACAGAGAGCAAATATATTCTCTGAGCAAGGCTCCAGTTTGTTTTATTCATGAATAATATCATGTCTTCCTGACTCTTTAATGCTAGGGTAGGGGACATGTTGTCTGATATAGAAAATCCTTTATATTGCTGAGCCTTTTCAGTTTGTAATGTCTTCCATCATAAAAATAGAAGTAGTGTCTAAGCAGTATGTAGCAGTGCATATACGGTGGTGCAATGATTTTCTTCTCAGTGAAGGCAATTGGCAATAAGTTATGAATAAGGTGGCTGAAGGAAAAAAAAAAAGAAGTGTAGATTGTAGGAATATAAAAAAAAATAGCAAAAGTGCTCATGGCCTTGAATAAAGCATTGGGCTGAAATGGATTAACATACCACTTCAATCTGGGATAGGAAAAGAGCAGCAGACAACTGAGTACTTAGTGAGGAAAGATATTGAGAGTGAAGTATGGAAGTGGAACAGTGCTGCTGTGCAGATGCACAGCATCGATAATCTGGAAATTATATATAAAAGTGAACTATTTCCTTTGACCAAGCAAGAAGCAGCTTTAGGCTTCACAGCCCCTAGGCACATTTCAAACCGTTATTGGATGCATAGTAGGCAAATGGCAGAACAGAAATAGAGGAATAGATTAAAACAATTATTACCTACTACTGGGATTCAGAAAATTGAAGGTGGCAAGACCCAATGATTAGGTATACTTCGGCATCCAGAGTATTGCCCTTTAATAAGTCTAGCTTTGATCATCAGGATGCGAAAGAAGTGATAGGGGAAAAAAAGCATTTCTGGTCTTCTGGAAGATGTTGAAAGCAACAGCATTAGGTGGTGTGAATTTACCAAGTACAGATCTTGTAAGACAAACTCGATGATTGCTTTTTTGATAGAATTACAAAATTATTGGGTTAATTCAGAGCAGCAGCTATCTTTTATTTAGATTTTAAAAAAGCATTTGATGGCAGCTTTCAATATTAATTCAAATTGGCCAGGGAACAAACTTCACATGGGCTGAAGAACTGTTAAAAGAAGATAATAAAAAGTGGCAATCGGCAAGACTTGGGTCAGCTATCTAGTGGATGCCTGGGCTTACTCAAGTTTTAGTGTCTTCAGTAATGATTTCTCTGAAAGGAAGGAAAAAAACACGCTCTTAATGAAATTTACAGTGTGAGGGACTTGTTAACAACAGTAAAGATGAGGAAAATTTACAAGACCCTACCTAAGGAATTGAATAGTGGGCAGGAAATAAGATTCACCTCTAAATGCAGGCTAATTCTCTTGGGAAAAATCATTCACAAACTCAGTTAGCAGAATGGAGAAAACTCAATAGTACCAGTGAAAATTAGTCTGGAGGAGTTAGCAGAGCAAAGCAGGTGCAAGTTTGCAATGAGTTACAGTCGCAAAACGAGCTAGTACCAGTATGGGATCACACTGTAATGCGTAATGTTACAGAGCAAGGAGTTCCCATCTTTGTCCACCAACTTTGACTTGATTGTGATTGGATATGTTTTTTCATTCTCAGAAAGAATCTGGGAAATAGGAAAGAATTCAAAATGAGAAACCAGGCAAGATTGAGGGATGTTGTATTTGATTGCTCTAATTAATGTCTCTAATTATTAATAAAGGGAAGTCCTTGGCAAAGAGATTATAAAAATAAAAAATGCCTATATATTTATAGGTACACTGAATAGGTATAAGATAATTGAGAAAACCTGAAATGAAAGCCGATGACTACGACACTCTATGTGTAACCTAAGCGGAGTGAAAGAGAGGGAGATTCTATGATTGTGTCCGAAGACAAGAGGACACCTAATACCTACAAGGGGCATATATGCAATGTCAACTTGAATTATTTGGACGATTTATGTCTTTAATGCTTGCATACTTACATCAGCTATGGTAATACCTGCCTTTAGGGGCAATAGGAAGGGTGAGGAAGGGGCACTATAGATTAGATATCCCCAGTTTCCTTGAATGAAAAGGGTGAATCCTCCAGTAAGAATATTGGGATGAAGTTAAGAAAATGAACATCAGAAGCAGGTGAGCAGCTAGGTCTGCCAGTTGTGTCTCAGTGTTTCCATTGATTCCCCAGTCTGGAAAACGTTACAAAGAAGGAATAAAAATCAACGGTGGGACGGATTAACTTCCCTGTTGCATCTTTAAATTTCTCCAGCTGCTGTCAGCCTGTGACTTTAAAAGATGTTTGAAGAACACCAAACACCTTCATTCACTAGCTAAAAGGTTTGTAGATTGACATATGCCACCAATAGTGGATTGTATCTACCTCCCAAATGGTAGAGTTTGGGCCATTGCCCTGCCCAGGCCTGGAATCATTCCGTGATCAGTCTTAGCCAAGTGATTGTCAGAAGAGATGGCTTTGGGGTGAGTAACAATTGATAAGAAAATATAAAGCATATCATTTAATTTCAATTTATGCCCATCTTTAGCTTTTATGTGTGATTGTGGCTATACCTTGAAAACCTCAACATGACTCTGATTTTTAATCCTCAGACTCTCCCAGAAACAAATTACAGCAGTGCTCAGAAACTCACCCCACTGGTAATTGAAAGCACTTTGGGCATCTTAAAAATGAGATTTTGATGCATAGATAAATCTAGCAACACATTACAATATTGCCCTCTGAAAGTGTGTAAGATAGTCCTGGGCTTGCTGCATATTACATAACATAGCCATTAAATGCAGATTATCTTTCAAAGGAGAGGCAGAGATTAATGAGTCAAACGAAAATGATGAATTAAATGAGCCTGATCAGACACACTTACAAAATTAGCTAGCAAAGAGTTCTATAGAAACAAGAAATATTAGAGCTAGATTGCTCAAACACAATTTAAGAAGAGTAGCAATGCATATAAACATACATTATCATGCTATAGGATTCTTATTCCTTTTTTCTTTTCTTTTTTCCTGTAAAACACATAGCGTAAAGACTTTGCAGGCATTACTCCGCAAACAGTACCTTGGGCAAGAAAAAGGGTTAATGCCTTCTCATAGAAGGAGTACTGAGACTCAGGCTGCTGGATTCTGACCCTGCACTGGCTCTTTCTCTAGTGCGGTCTGGAGACTTCAGTGAGGTTCCACGCAAATCCAGAAAAGTCTTCTCTTGCAGTCAGGCCAGATCAGAGCCATAAATCAAAGCCACTGATTTGCTCTGCGTCTTTAGGCAAATCATTTATCCTCAGCAGAATGCAAGTCATTTAGCCTTTGCATAATAACGCTTTCCCCCAAGGGTTATTGGGAGGTCTGCGTATTGGAAGGTGGGAAAAAGTTCGGAGAACCTTTGGAGGAAGCTGTCTTGTGAATACTAAGTTGTCTTGTTTTTACGTGCTAAAATGGGCAGGAAGATGGTGACTTGCCACTTACTATTCCAAATGCTTGCTTCCCGCTCATGTCTGCTAACAGATTTCCCTGAGTGCTGGCAAGGCTGTCACTGGTGCAGTTGTAACTCAGCTATCACTACTCCTGACCCTGGAACAGAGGGTTACACCTCCCCAGCCTCTTTATGTTCATGCGAAGTGTTCTACAAAAGGAACAACTTCAGTGCATCAGGGACACATCTCATCTTCGGAGCATTTCATGGGATCCCCAGACTTTTGAGGCACATTTGCTGACATGGTGCAGAACTGCAGTGCCTCCGGCCCAGCTTGCAGCCTGACCCCAAGCATCTGCCTTTCTGCCTCCCCTTGGTAATCAGCTTAAGGCCTTTCTGCCTCCCCTTGTCAGCTTAAGATATGCACTGTTCAAAGCAGCTGAACTGCTGGTGCTCCTTTCTATTCCTCATATGCAACTGCTCTGTTCTTCGAGTATCCCTGATTAATGCAGTTAGTTAAGCAGCAGTCTGAACTTACCTGTAGATTGTTCTGTTTCAAAACTTAAGAAGGGCTTTCATGTCTAAAATCTTAGATGTTTTCCTCAAATCTGTCACTAGGTTAAATAAAAGTTCTATTTCCACCCGCCAACTTTGTGCAGCCTTCATGTGGACAATCCTGGCTACAGTAACAGTACCTCTACAAAAAATTACGAACTGTATATTCAGTGGAGACTGCCAAGTTGCATTGCTGACACTACTTTAATTACCATATCATCTGATAAATGACTGCATAGCTTAGTGAGATTCCTCTGGTGATGGAGATTGAGACACCGGCTCTGCCAGACTGAATACAACCTCTTCACTTAATTTATGTAAATCTCTGAAATCAGTCATATCCCCAGCATATGTTTCTGGAACTCCATCCATCACCATCATGACGTCTTTATCCATTGATGCTAATACCGCAGTTTCTAACCTGGAAACTAAAATATGTGAAAACTGATGGATAGATGAATAGCTGCTACCTTGGAGATTTCTTGTTCTTGATGGAGTTTTGGCTGACAGCTATGTGGTGAGTGAATTCGACAACACCCTGACTGTGTTTGTAATTACATTCTCCATCCTTATTTTTATAATAATTCGGTATTTAGCATCAATATTCCAAAATATTGTTGAAAAAGAGCTATGATCTATAACACTCAAGCCAGAGCTTGGACTGAAAGTAATATATTTTCTGAAAATGGGCAATAGAAATCACTGGAGAAAATGAAATGAATCCAGAAGCTTGATCACTGGCAGAGGCACTGGCCTTGGAGAACGTAACGCTAGCAAAAAAAGAACATGTAAGATCTATGTGTGGCTGTGCTGACTGCAGTGCTGTTTAATTAACTCGGACGGCCGACCTTCCTGGATGCCTTCTAGTGTGAGGGATTTTTGTCGTGCTTTGCTACGAAGATGGAGAGGACCCTGAGCAACGTCTCTGGAAAAGTCAAAGCAGTCAAGGCAAGGAAGAAGGACCGCTGTTGTGGTTCACATCTGCTGGCAGAGGATTGGAAAAGGAAGTTTCAGCCCAAAAATGGGCTGTGACAGGGGTGAGCCAGTGCCCTTCAGCCTTGGAAAAGCATATGGCAACTACCAGGCTGTGACTGCAGATGAAATCGAAAAGCGGCTGCTTTAGGGCTGCCCTTCCTGATGCCTCTGCTGCCTCTCTTCTCCTAGCAGCTCCCATTCTCAGGTTGTACTGGTGGTTGGTGAGCCCTTGGCTGACCACAAGTTGAGATCTTTCATTGACACAGGGTGCTATGGTGAGGTGGTCTGACTGCCAGCTTTGTCCTTGTCCTAGCTTCCCAACCTCAGGACTTGACACCTGCAGAGGTTGCCAAATATCTCACTGAAAGAAGGGGCTGAGATCTATTTCTGCTGTGGAAATGCTTGTCTGACTTAGCTAATATTATTTTTTATGTCACTTTCACCTGTTATCCAATTCTTGGCACTGCTGACTCCAAGGAATTAGGGTTCTACAGCATCCTGAGAGAGAGAGAGAGAGAATGTAATCTGGGGAGATCCGTACCAAGTCTTTCCCTGTTTTCCTCGAGAACAGTGGACACAAAGAATTCCGGTGGCAGAGCACCTCTTCCAGACTTCTGGTGTTCTGCCTCAAGCCATAGTATCGTGGCGAAGCAGCAATAATTTTAGTGGTTAGTGATCTCATGGGAAGAGCAGCACTGCCTGATCAGAGGAACACTTCAAAGCACTATCAAAATTATGATAATTCCTTCATTTAAGAACTCTTTCTGGCTTCCTATCAAAGTGTATGCTTACACTGTAGCCACACAAGTGTTATTATAGATAAATTTAAGCTAACTATGTCGCTTTCATAGCAAGACAAATAAGCTGATACTTTTCTGCACGCTGCCTCTGAACAGAGAAACTTCAGACACCGCTCACGGGCAATTCTCACATGATGTTTACAATCTTTAGCTCATATTTCCAGTTTAATATGCCTTAACTTCATATTATGGTCATCTTCTAATTCTTAATCAAATCCTTCTTGTTCCAGAGCCTCCAGGGAAGCCTCGTGGCTAGAAATTACTTTCCTTGCAGCCTCACATGCAAATGTAATCATTTCAATGAATGCCGCTTCTGCTTCAGGGCAAATTCAAAGGTATCCTCTTCCTGGGGCTAATCTTCAAGGACATTGACTCACCTTTTGTGAACTGCAAAAAAAGCCTTATTCCTTATTTTCCTTTTGGAAGATGAACCAAACCCACTGGATATTTATAGCCTAAGCCAATACCTGGTGAAGGCCTTGACATCAAGTCCAAACTTTCCAAAGGACAGTAGATGTCGTCATGACTGATGACTTAACTACATCTTCAAATAATGGTGGTAGTGTGGCTGCAGTCATTGAAATGGTCCCAGTAATTGGCACCACCAGACAGAACCAGAGTCACCAAAAAGAATGCTATCTACCTCCAAGAATAATATTTTAGAATATTAAATCATGAGGACCACACACAACAACTGCCTTTTAAGCAAAAATGGCCAAGCGTAAGTTAATATAGTCACCTTTCTTACATTGTAAGCAGACACATTTAGCAAAGGAAGACTGTTATTTTCTATCAAAGAACTTTGATCAAGACTAATGACTTTCCTTCAAACTCCCATTTTTCTTTGGATCTCCATACTTTCTGTAAAAACTAAGGTTTTAATTGTAACCTTCTTCCCTAGAGAAAGTCTTTTATGAAAACAAATCTTGAGCCTTGCAGCACTCAGCATTATACTTTTACTTCTTATTATTAGTATAATTAAACAAGTTGGTTTCCCAGAGCCTATGGACACATTTTTATTATACATTACAGGCTATGCAAGTGTATCTCCTGCAGAGTACTTTCCACAGGATCCTGGATTCTCTCTTCTTTCTTTGACCATATAACTCTGGGACTCTTAAGAGAACGATTTTCAAAGGGATTGCTCCCTGCTTGCATTTTGTTGGGCAAAACAATAATGAGTTTCAAAATAACTCAGTAGGTATTGTCCTAATTTTTTCCCATGAGGTTAATGTAAATTTCTATTTATTCTCTGGGAGCAGAGCTATACAAAGCTCCTCCCATCCGAGTACATTTTTATTCAGTAAACTGGGCGAATTTTGAGTGGCTGTCTCAATCGATATTTATTAAACGATCAGTTCTAACAATGAAGTGTAGTCAAAATAAGTGGTAGGCCTAAAATGCAACATTTTTGATTACTAGAGATTTAATCAATTGAAGAAAACAGCAAGGCAAAAAAGAACGAGTGATTGAAATACTGCACATGAATTATTTTAATAGTCTAATTAAGCTAAAAGCAATAACTCAGCCTTTGTCAAGCTTGTCTGCAACAAGATGTTACCATGCTGAAACTCAAGAATCAAATTTTACACTCTCCATCACATGGTGCAGAAGAAAGCAAATGAGGTAATTTACAGCCTGAAGTGCTAAAAGAGGGCACTTGGAGAATGAATGTACCTAGATGTTGTCAAAAGACAGTACACCATATTTTTTCCCATCCGCATCAACAGTACATGCCGTGGGAGAGAGAAGGGCATAAGCTGGCAGAATTAGATTTTAGGGATGAGGTACTTTGAGTGACAGAATTTGTTCTGCAGTATGCCATGATTTGAGTGATCCAAGTCCTAATGGAGACAGTACAAATGCAGTCAGCAGCAGTGGCAATATATCCCACTTTTGATGGGATAATGGAGGGAGAGGATGCAGACTGTTTCAGAAGTTCAGCTAGAAACACGAATGCATGATATATATTTATCATCCCATTTTTCTAATGATATGAGTTACTTCTTTGACATATAAGTGATAAGAAGGACTTGAAACAAAGGAAAGTGCAGGCTGAATTCCAGCATCTTGGCTCATTAAAGAATTGCTATCTGCATCTTCTGTCCCTTCTACATTGTAGAAAATCACATACGGTAAACTGCAGTGCTATCTCTTTGCCAAGGCTTTTTTCTACTCATGCACATATGCAAGAGAAGAATGATACGGTTCAAAATCACATCACATGAGGTCTCTAGTGTTAAAATCTGATTTATATAGAGAGAAACTGGACCTAACACTAGGGACTTTATTTCAGAGTGTCTCAGGCCTGCTCCCACAGACTAAATGCTTGTTAGCTGCAGGAGTGCATCTTCTGGCTCAGCTTCCTCCAGAAGAAATCTAGTACAAGCTTTCCAGTGTGGATCCCTGATGTCAATTAAAGTGTGATAAAGTTTGGGGGTATGATAGGAAATTCTGTTCAAAAATGTGCTCCTGATCTTTGTCTTACGATGCTTAAGTACCACAGAATCACAGACTGGTTTGGGTCAAAAGGGACCTCAAAGATCACCTAGCTCCAACCCCGATGCCATGGTCAAGGACACCCTACACTAGACGAGGTTTCCGAAAGCCCCATCCAACCCAGCCTTGAGCACTGCCAAGGACGGGGCAGCCACATCTTCTCTGGGCAACTTGTGCCAGTGCCTCACCGCCCTCATAGTGAAGAATTATTTCCTAATGTCTAAACTGAATCTCCCCTCTTTTAGTTTAAACCCATCACCTCTTGTCCTACCACTACCTGCCCTTGTAAATAGTCCTTGTCCAGCTTTCCTTCAGGTACTGGAAGGTCTCCCTGGAGTCTTCTCTTTTCCAGGCCCATCTTCACAAGAGAGGTGCCCCAGACCTCTGATCATCTTTCTGGCTGAAACCAGGACACTAGTGTTTGTCTTTGTTTTTATACAGTTAGGAATAAGATCTGGTCTCTGTTCTTGAATTTTCAAGAAACAGTAATATACACACAAAAAAGAAATTACCTGGATTTTATTTGTTTACTGCACAGAAAAAGTATGTGCACTTACCATGGCAACCTTACTTTCTTCAATAACACTTGGCACATCTGTGAGCTACTAATCTTAATGGAATATGTTTACTCATTTAAGCTATGAATGCACTGAAAATTGCATCAAGCATAGGATAGAACACTGCATCAAGGTGAGACACTCAGCTTCTGTCTCCATTTTTTCCCACTAATAGCCTGCTTTTTCTTTCAAATAAACTGATGTCTCTAAGCCTCTGCTTCTTGCCTAGTCATATTTCTGTCTCCCCTTGACAGATCATTGCTTTGCTGTGGTTAGGGACTTCAGTGCATCCTGATGCTCATGCAGCTTCTAGCAGGATGGGATCCAGGTCTTGCAAGTTGCCTGCTGCTGATCTTGTACCATGCACGGCCACTCATCGGTAGGTGCAAGCCAAGAGATTGCTGTCAGAAACTCCTGATGACCATGTCTTGTAAAGCTGTCTTTTTCTAGACTTTGCAGTAGTAAAAAATCAGTCCAAATTATGTGACGGAGATAAGAGAACAACTGTGTAGAGAACTGTGTACTGCTTTGCACACATTCATGTATTTACATGTTCATTTTCCTGTGCTGTTACATCTCCCATCTTGTGTACCATGTTTAAGAGTTGGGAGAGCCCCATGCTGCTGGCAGCAGAGCACACAGACCCCGAGATAACATCCCAGCTCTTCCTGCCCTGGAGTGACTCTGCCTGTGACCGCAGATCTCAGTGGTGTCCTTTCCTGAGGTGTGGCAGCTGTTACAGTTTTCTCTCCAGAATTCACTCTGGATTTGCTCCTTCACTCTCTTTTGGTCAGGAGGTGGTCTTGCTCACCACCAGCAGCAACCTCCAGTGATTGGTAATTTCCTGGACAAAGGCACAGAGGATGCAAAGTCCTGAGCCCCTACAAAGCTTCTCGTAGCTGTCTCAGGAAAGGATTCAGGAAAATAAAAAATGATGTCGAGGTCCAAAGTGACATTTACATCTCTGCCATTTTCGTTCCCACAGCTGTTGTCTAAGGGAGATGCCTCCATTTCTGAAGCTACTGGTATCTAAGGGCCTTGCAAAACCCCCCACCCTTTTTCACAGCAGACAGCCTCTGAGGCTCTTTCCTGTGTGCAAGATATCTCAGTCAATGATTCAGGCTGGTTTCCAAGAAACCTTCAAGTGTCGGATGATGCAGTACAGACATCTTCCACCTCTAGGCTATGTCCACACTGCTAAAAGGCATCTGCTCTGGGGAACGGTACCTACCTCCCAGGCCAAATCATAATGCAGTTTTATATTAATTCACATCATCCTGTAGATTGGGTTCACATCTTTTTGGGGCTCTGGGTAGCACGCTTATCGCCGTAGGGAATAATTGCTTTTTTTTCATTGTGTGTTTTCTGCAGTTCAGAGAAAATGTCTGGAACGATGCGAGGGCTGTGTTGCAGTCTGCCAGGCTGCTCTCATTTTCTCCTCTGTCATGATGCTTTTAGTGTGTACTTTGTGCCCTCTGGCATGGCAGGGAGATGCAGGATGGAGTTTGAGGGGTGTAAGGCCTTTTGGGCTAGTTTTCAAGGGCTGAGGTAACCAAAGCTGGCTAGTCATGCTTATGAAGTGTGGGCTGTAGCCCAGCTTGGCTCCTGTTCCCAAGTCACTTCACTTCAAAAGAGAGCTGAAGAGTGACTTAAGGCACATAGATACAGTTTGCACAAGATCAGGAGCAGAGGGACAAGGAAGGAGCTGAGATAAATTATCTATCAGCGTAGGCTTGTCCACAGTAAAGGTTGCCAAAACCAGCTCTGTAATTTTTGGTAAGGTAAAAAAAAATTGCTCAAAAAGCTGAAAATCATGATAACAATTAAAATGGATGATTCAGAAGTAAAACAGAAAGTTATAACTGTAATGACAAACGGTATCATCAGAGTAGGACAAATGGGATGAGCTTTTGCTTTGTCTATGAGCAGGATGGCACAGCAAGAAGGTAAGGGTTTTTTCCATAGCATTAGAATTAGGCAAAATCATTTTATAAAAACTCCATCCACTTTTTTTTTTTTTTTTTAAAAGAGTGCCATCCTACAGACAATAACCTTTAGGTTTTGGCAGGAGGTGCTTTTCAGCTTGTTTCTGTTTTGTTTGCTTGTGGTTTGGGGTTTTTTAAGACAATACTGTAGATTATATGCACTACAATTGTTTGCATTTGGAGAATATGAGATGTAATTGCGCCATTGAACATGAAAGAGCCCACTGATGCATTTGCCCAGACACAGTGCACATATTGCCTAGGGATGGGGGATAACTCTGTTACTTCTTTTCTGTATCATGCAATTAATTTTTCTTTTCTGTACCATGCAAGTCACACCAGCTCCTCCGTCCTCACTGGAGACTTTGGGAATTACTAGAATGTCAATATTTACTCCTTTTCTAACAATATATAGCAGAGCTAAAGTGCATGTGTGTATGTCAAGCAAGTTTCTAGAGTGTAAAAGGGCTAATCAGCTATAGGGTTCAAAATTAATATAATTTTCAAAGAGAACAAACACTGTAGATAAAATGTTTGTGCAAAAGATAAATTCAATCTCACAGTAAATGGGAAATCTGGATATAAAAATAAGACAGTAGCACTCCCAAAGGAAAAGGGGAAAAAGGGGGAAAGAAAGCAGTACAGATTAGCCAGTGTTTATAATTGTATTAGTGTAAGAATGTGTTTCTTTATGTATTAATGAGAGGATAAGAAGGATGCTCTTTGAGATATGATCATGTTTTCCCCATAGAATGAGGAATTATGACCACAGCTCTTTAATTTGTTACCCTCAGGAGGTGTGAGTTTAAGACCTCTTACATCAGAAAATCTCAGCCTGAATGGTGCGACAGTGGCAGCAGCCAAGAGGAAGAGATGAAGCAGTGAGAGGAAGGCTATGTGTTTAATTTTAATGAAATAATACATGTTGCATTAGACAAGATAGACCTGATGGGAAAGTTCAATGTGTTTTTTAAAAGCTTTCAATATGTTTTTGGCACAGACTTGAATATTTAATGAAAATATTATGCTTGCTACAGTATCCTCTTGCATGGGCTCAGTATACCTTTAGATAGGGTAGCATTCACTATTAAAAATTGTCATGTTTTAAGTAATTCAGACACCCTGTTTGTCTCTGGCTATCATTTGCCTTTTTTTTTTTAAAATGTCATCAATCAGATATCTTTTTCATATCTTTACTGCCTCGTCTTGAAACACTATCAGGGATCTGTTCAGCAAATTCTTTGCAGATATGTTTTTTAAAGTCTTTGTATAAATTGCCTGACCCAGACCCAACTAAATTGACTGTCAAAGGTCCCACTTATTCTGCAGGACTTTAGATTAGATCCTGAATGATCTTGGAAGAGCCCTGTAGTGTGAATGCCTCAAACCATATTCTGTGCACCTTATCTAGCCTGCAGTTATACAGCAGGATCACACAGACTTATCATGGCAAGTGTGTGAGGAGCAGTAGATTGGAGCAGTAGAATGAATAAATCAAAGTGAATTATCAGCTGTGTGGTACATCTTGTCCCCAGAGACTGGTAACTTTAAAAAGAGATGTTTAAAATGTGACTTCTTAAAAATACTATGGAGATTTTGTGTATCCGAGACTCTCATGATATGAGATTTGTGCTTACATAACTACTGAGCCTGCACAAATCCTCTGCACATCAGACTGAGAGGTCCCTATAATTTTAGACAAACTCTTTTTCTGACAAAAGTACGTTTTACTGAAACAACGTATTCCTAAATAGTCTGGCTACATTCCCGTGGAAGATGGGAAGCACAGATTAGCAACACAAGGAGAGAAAGGGCAACATTTCATAGTCCTGACTTTTAAAATGCTAGAAAAGTTCTAAAAGAGGATGTTTGAACCCTCAGATGGTAACAGATCTGATAATAACTTTGGGCATTAAGGTACTGCACTGTATATAGCTACTACACAGCAACTCCACGGGTAGGTGCTTGCAAGGCCCCCTATCAATCTTCTGTGTTCCCCTTTGGTGAAGAGCATCCATGCAGGGAATTCCCTCCAAGTAACCAGTATGCTGTGAGTTAGGACTCTTCCTGTCCACAATAACATTCATCTTTCTTGGCCTGCTGTCTGTCTGGAAGAATGAGAGCTATCTGAAGGGGCTTAGAAAACTGCGGGTGTCTCTGCCCATGCCACTGCTGCCTCCCTTTCTTCCAACCAAGACAGCCTTGCAGCTCTGTTAGTCATGCCAGCTCCCTCCTTCCCTCTGGACTAACTCAATTGCCCTAATCTTTCAACCACGTAAGTGACAGCACAAGCTCTGGTGGGCAGAACCCGGGGAGTCAGAGAGCCTTGAGTGCCATCTTGCCCTTCCTCAGCCGAGTGGAAAGCCAGGAGCCCTGAACAGCTCCATCTTCTCTAGTGCGCAGCTGACGGCTACACAGTCTCTTTGCCAGAAGTTGCTCTTGCCTGAAACACCACCTGACTTACCAAGCCCTGTTTTAAATGCTTTCTAGATCCTACCTTTTCACTATGCAGAAAGCTTTTTTGGTAAGGGCTGCAACCAAGTTCAGAAATTGCAGTCCTTGGGGGCAAGTAGCAATACAGGGGAGACACAGGGAGAGAGAAAGTGTCTGTATATGACAGCAGATGAGATGGGGCATGGGTCATCTTGCAAACCTCTCCCATCCTTGCTGCTCAGCCATTCCCATCTTCAGATTAGACTTCACTTACATCTCAAACTTTAACATTTTTCCAGACGGGTCTGACTCAGGAATGACGACTGAAGGATGTGGCCAGGATTTGGCTCTGGGGACACTTTGCCAAAGCAACTGTAAACACAACTCTTCAGTGGTCACTGCAATATATAAATTGAGAAAAAGTGGAAAAGAGAGAGAATTAATTCATCGTACAGTGGAGCAGAAAACTCACATCTGTCCTTTATACAAGCCAGTACACCCCATTTATTAATGCTGTTCTCCGCACTGCCGGGTCTAGCAATTAACTTCCCCTGACTGACTTCCCTAGTGCGAGGAAAGATAGACAGTATGTTTATCATGGGAACATATTGATTTCTTTTTTAAAATTCTCAACTAAATTGCATAATTTTCAATATGTTAGAGACTCAAAGATAAATGCCCAGTCACTTGCAATAGTTAAGGGATGAACTTAATCCTCTAAATTTTGGGGCTGAAACACCCCTTCAAGTGTAAACAAGGGAAAGGCAGTTCTGGGTAAATCAAGATTCGATTTCTTTAGCCTGCAAATGAATGTCTAGTTTCAAAACTCCAGGCACTTCTGTACTCCAGAAAAATGCATTAAAAATTAGCGTTTTACATGTGCAATCATTAAGAGTGTTGGATTTTTGGAGGTAGACCACCACGTGCAGCACGCATCTGAGATTAAAATCCACTAGCCCTAAGGCATCTATTTGTAAAAAAAAAAAAAAAAGAAAAGATATTTAGGTCATTTCAGTGCCCATTCTTTGTGTTTTGATGCGGAAAAAATATGTAACACTAGCTTTTATGTAAAGCCCACGCCTTCAACTTGTTAACTCTCCTTCCTCTCTCCTCAAGTCTCTCAGTCATATGTCATATCTGCTATAGTCTAAGCTGAAAGGAAAGAAAGGGTTCAAAATCAAGGACTGACAAAACTTTCAAAGTGAACGGCTGTACTCGGCACACAGAAAACTGGATGATTAAGATGCGTTGTCACCTCCAACATTTTGGAAAGATCTGGCCTGTTTACTCTGAGCCTCCTTACCCAAATTTTATTTACCCTGATGTTTTCCGTTTTGAACAGATGGTGAATCAACCTTCTGGGTGTAAGGCTGGCTGGGTTTTTTGAAAAGGATTTAAAATAATAAATAAAAGGATGGATAAAGTGCATCAGCATGGAGAGGCTGTATGAGCGAATACAAAGCACAGAGCATGGCTGAGATTAAACGTAGAGAAGTGGAAGCTGCATCTGTCAGGAGCAAGGAAAAAGCCAAGGTAAAACATTGCATGATCTTGCATACAAAGTGCCGGGCTCTGCCAACCGCCCTGATGCTATGCGGTGCTTTACCCCGCAGGTTGCCACTGGAAGTGGGAGTCAGGGGCTTGCCAGCAGCAGAAAGATGGCCCAGCACTTTTGCCAAGCTGGGGGAATGGGGACAGCTCTGCAGGGCTGACCTGTGCAGGAACAGATGACTTGCAGTAGGCTTCTCCAAGGCTTTTGGCTTTAATCAAAGTCGGGTGGCCTTTCTTTTCTCAAGAGCTACTCTGAGGCTTGCAATATGAAGCTCAGGAAATCTGAATTCCTAATGCCATTTGAAGGAGTCTCACATGAAAGAGGTAATTTAGGATCAAAGCCAGGAGGATATCTAGCAGCAGTCCAAAGAATAAGGTCAGCCTCATGGAAATGGCAATAACCATAGAAAAATGGAGGCAATAGGAACAAAATCAAAAAACAAGTGGAGACTCATAGCATAAATATTAGGCCAACAAATCAGAGAGCCTGAATATAAAACATGAGGAAGAACTGACCTCTAAGGAAAATGTCGTGAAGATGTGAAGTAAAACAGGAAAATTAACAGGAGGCAAGAACTGGCTAAACAAAATGAAGAATAGAAGGAGAAGACTCAGATATGGAAAAAACTGTGTCTAGAAATAGAGTAACATGCAATTAGTGAGAGAGCTAAAACTGGGTGTATATTTAAGAAGTCGATTAGTGGTGGGAGAAAGCCCCGTCAGTTCCTGGCACCAGAGAACCCCTGTAAGAGTCCGGGCACTGTGGCCACAGCCCTCACTGCACCCAAGAGATGTGCTGACCCTGTGCATTTTCCGAGCAGCTCCTGCCGGCTCAGCAATGCAAAATCTGGCCGGAGTTTAAAGCCATAGTGCTGTTAGCTATCCATCGGGGGTGGATGTTTCCACTGGCAGAGAAGCGCTGGCAATGAATCAAGCAGCCAGTGGATGAAAAATAAGTACAGACAGACATTTGATAACAAAAATATTGTCAGAGAAAACCTCCGGCTCATTTAGAGCTGTCTGTTGTTGTGCTCAAGGTGCCGGTACACTATGGGAGCTGGGAAGAAAGCAGAAAACAAGGCACACTGTTTCACTAAAGTGTAAACACACCTCAGATTTTGATCTGTTTCCACAAACTGCTTTTTTTGGGAAAAAGTTCAATGATCCACAGGAAGTGCTGGTGAAAAACCAGAACCAGACACTGTCAGACACAAGACACCTCTCTGAGCAAGGCAAGGGGGAAATATTCTGTTTAAGTCTGGAAGTGATGTGGCTTGGGGTTATCCCTTCTCAGGTGGGTACCCTTACCACTGCGTTGGGAATTAATCCTCAGGCAGAAAATTTCAGATGGATCCAGCTCTGGCAGATTAAGAAACTGCTGCCCGCAGTTGCCTGCTCTGTCTCTCTGCCAAAGGTTGCTGGCAAGAAGGAGAGCAAAGAGAGTGTGTGCTTATGCTTCATTTCACAGCCCAGCATATTCACGTAACCCCCACGACAGAGGCGGGTTTGTATTAAGATGTCAAGCTATGAACTCCTGTGGCCAAGGTATGGGTTCACTTTAATCAAGCCTGATTTGTAATCCCTGGTGAAGTGTCGAGTTAAGCAGTGATTAAGATGGTCTTAAACCACCTCAGCTATTAGCTTCATTGCAAGTGAGGCAGAGCTTTCACATAGTTCTTGACCCAGTGCATATTTTAAATAATTCAAATCCATATAATGTGGAGTAGCACCAACAGAAGACATAGAATAATCTTTGCAAATAGACACTCACAGAAGGATCTCATAGCACATGAACTATGCTCATAGGGAGACACATAAATAGGTGACAGTCTTGAACAAATCTCTGCATAAAACCAGTAAAACCGAGAACTCAACCCCAAATTTTTCACATCTGCATTTTAACATGGTGGGTATTGGCTGTAGCAGTACTCTTAGCAATTTGCAAAAAATTAAAAAAGAAATAAAAATTCTCAGGTTCTTTTGATTCAGGACAGGAAAAAATGTTCAAAATCACAGAAAAATCCCAGGAATGTATAGGTAGCTGTCCTACTGATAATCAAATTGATTTTGTAGTGCATCTGGGTTGCTCTTCATTCTTAAAGATGGATATTGCAGAAAAACATTCCATCTTCTGGAGAATGTTACTTTCCTTCCTTTGTTTCTGTGCTTTGCTCTTCTATTCATTTTGCACTTCTCTTGTTTCCCCCATCAGTCCCTTTCTTCTCTCCGGTCATTTTTCTTGCCTCTGTTCTTCTTTCAGCAACAGTTCTTTCTTCTTTGCAGTGACTCCTTTTTCATCACAAGAGAAATCTGGAAGAAAAATAGTTGAGGAGTGTTTTCTCTGCCTCGTGAGAGGAAAGTTGCTGACATAGAGGGGGCTATGTCTCAAAGGGACAGGGTTGGGCTCCTGGGGTGCACACGCTGACTATCCCAGCACTGCTTTTCTTTTGCTTTTCCATGCCATTACATTGCATGTCTTTTCCAGGCAGCCTTGATGATAAGATTAATCTTCCCCTTTCTGGCTTATCTTCTGTAATACCTTCTATATATCTTTGTATAGTCATATATAGAATCATAGAATATCCTGAGTTGGAAGGAACCCATATGTATCATCAAGTCCAACTCTTGACTCCATGTAGGACCAGCCAAGTCATCTATCCTTCAGATTGTCCCCTTGCATCACTCAGGATTTTCTTCCAGGTGGGATGTGAAGGCTTCCTTAAGCCAAGACCTTTCACCTCTGGTCTTGTATCTGGTGGCATAGATGCATGGAGAAGACAGCCGACAGCCCAATTCCAGCATGGATGAATCCACAGATGGACCATTCCATCTGAGTGTGCATTCTTTAAATAAATGAAAAATAAACTAAACAACTGTTACATTATAGCAAATAAAATAGAGAAGATTCAGAATACAGTACTAGGACGCAAGAGGAATAGATAGGCATTCAACTATGCCCCAGAGAATAAATGACAAATAATAAGCTTCCTTGTACTTATCCACACAAACACATCTAAACAAGAGGAAGAAGTTGTGTTAAAGACCTAAAATGAGTTCAATGATTACAGAATACTATTGGTGAGATTCCCTGAGTCAAACAACTTCTAATGGGTTTTAATGTTTATGTGTTGTTTGTTTTTTTTTCTTTTGTCTAAATTTGTTTAATTTTTCTTAGTATTTATAGTGACTGGAGAGAAAAATAAAACATTGGCTTGGCAAAAGTGCATAAGCTGAAATCAGTTTAAGGACCAGTGGATTTTTATTTTTTCCCCTTTCTAGCTTTAAATATTTCAGCATTAATTTGAAGTGTATGCAGTACTGTAGCTGCCCCTGGCAACTGCATGTTCTTGCAATCACAGGACTGTGAAACACAGATCAATATCATGGAGGGGCTGTAATCAACATGCAGATTAATGAACAGGATTGTATCCACCAGGGAACAGTAGAACAAAGACTAGTTGTGCAATTTAATTGCTGAGTTGCTACTAAATCTCAGCTTTCTATCAATCTCTCTCCATTATAACTATTGATGTATAGCAGACATTAGGAAGAAAACAATAACATAGTAATACAGATCTGTTGGGGTTTGAGCAATGTGGGGATCTTCATGAAAAAAGAGTCAGCATTATTTTGTGCCCCTGAGCCTGTGAAAAGATCCAAAAGTGATTATTCCCAATTCTTTCTTTGAGCAGCATCCTTTAGTAATCATTTTTCTCAGTAGTACTAGTAAAAGAAAAATAAATTAGTAGCTAACAAAACCATCCTGGAACAATTTTAAGTCTATCTGTTTCAATGTGCTTTTGAATGGAAGTTCCTACTTTTCATTAATTCAATTAAGTGAAGTGCTATAGAAAATTAGTGGTGGAAATGACCTCTAGGTATGTATTATTTAGCTTAGCTACCTGTAATGAAAGCTTGTTAGCTCCGTCAGACTGTCTTTTTAATGCTTTCTTTGGAGCTTTTTATAGACATATGGTTCAGCAATTCCTGAAGAGGCTGTTCTTCACTTTCATAGGCTCCACTTGTGGGACACTTTCGCACCATGCTCATCCTTAAATTTCCTGCTGCTTCGTATAATTTCTGCTCTTCCCGACCCTTATTCATATCCGTTAGTTTTTTGAATCTTGCTCCTTTGTAGTTATGCCCATTCATGTGGATACCTTATTAAAAACTATCCCACTCGGTTTTTACTGTCTCTTTTTTTTTTAACAAAGCAGAGTACCGTGTTTTCTCCTACTGGCATTACCGTACTGTTAGCTAATTCCTTTCCATCCCTGTACCATTTTTTTTCTCTTCAGCTAATCCCTGTAGAAGCATGATTGTTAATTACACCTCTCTAAATTCTTTCCTAGCATGTGGAGGAAAGCTAGAACTCCAGGACATGATCCCTTAGCTTATTCAACAGAAAACTGCACTGCTTTTCTGATGGCTGTTATTGCTTATTACAAACCCATCTCCAGTTGGCTGTTTACATAGTACTTTGTCAGCGCTCAAATAGTCTATTTTTTTTATTATTCTTTTGACATCATTGTTTTCCAGTCCTATTTTGTGTTGACTGACAGTACTTTTATTAGTCATTACCAGATAAAAACAAAGATTCTTGCTAGCCCAATTTAATGGAATTTTGTTACCTGTAAAAGCAGCTGAAAAATATATTCGGGTTGACTACCATTTTACTATTTTTTCTAATCATCATTTCCCAAACTCTGCATGAGCCAACATTAGAAAACTGCATGTGAATTTTCTGCTAGCTCATCTTGTCTGCTCTTCCCTTGTGACTTTATAGATAGCCATTTTTTTTGCTCATGGTTCATTATGTCGTGTTGTGAAGCACCCCCATCTCAGTTTTCAAAAATTTATATTGAGACTGCAGATCAACATTAAACTTTTATTGAATCTTTAAAAAGCGTCGTCTGCCATCTTTCCTTTTTACCTATTGGGCATCTTAAGTCCTGTTGATGTAAGAGGACACTTTTTCCTTCTCCCATAGAGATTCTAACTGGCTATCTTTTTGACACTATTTCGGCATCAATAAACAGACACTTATCGATATGTCTATTCCTCTGCTAACAGGCTGAAGATTATCCTTGAGAGGACTGCCTGATAAGATCCAGTTTTTGGTTTCCCTTTCAGGTCATTGAGGTCACCCAAGAGTCTCTCCTACCTCTCTCCAGTCAGATGTTTGCATGCGACGAGTGGAAATTCCCCAGCACTCTTCAGACCATCCTTTGACCTTCTTGTCACAACTCCTCTCCTGGCACCCGCAAGGCAACGAGCCATCCTGCTCTTTCTCTAACTGGGTCACAGATGGCCCAAGCCACATTCTTCACTTACTTACTGAAGGAACATCCATGAGATAAATTAGAACAGATGTACGGCAACTTTTTCTTTTGGCATTTACACCACCCTCTGGTCTAATTAATCCTGACATTGTGACCATCATAATACAGACTGCATCAAAGGAATGAAATAGCAGATTGTCTTCTCGATGGTGAATATGCTTATTTTCCCTTCCAGTGAGACGTGATTTTTCCCTTTCTGTGAGAGAAGCTTGCATTTCCTCCTGCTATGCCTAAACTTCTAACAATGAGACAAGACACTGTGAAGCCCTGACACTGAAGTTTGTTTAAACTCCAATGAAAGAAAAGTGGGTACATTTACGAAAAAAACCCAGTAAAGTTTCACACATCTCTTCTGACACAGAATTCCATATCAGAAATCTCATTTGTTTTTCTGGTAATAAGGTACCATGCTAACAGTTTTGGGTACCATTTAATAATATATGTGGAAGTTATACATATTTTATACTAAAGACAGTCTTAAAAGCTACATCTTTATAGGTAATAACCTGCTTAGAAAAACACTTTCTTGAATTATTTATACTTATTTGGAACAACAAAATCAACTATCTTTTTATAAGGTCAGGTACCAAACAAGAGCCATTAATAATATAGTTACATATCCTGGGACTAAGGTAGCTTAATATTTATATTTTAATCACAGAGAAAAGACTGTTTGCTGCAACATAACTAACCAAGCAAGACTCGTCTATAAAGGATTCTAATGTGACTTCACAAGTTAATAGGAAATTTGCTAAAAGGAAAATGCCTGTGAATGTTTTCACATAGAGAGATAAGGGGAAAAGGAAAAAATAGTTAAGTTTTACAAAAACTCATCTGTTTCGGTAAAAACTTTAAAAATAAGAAGTAATGACAAAAGTGTTATTTTTTAAAATTTACAAAACTCCATTAACCTTTTTAGTCAATGGTGATAAAGAACATCATCAGACTGAAAATGAAGAAAGAAATCTGTCATAAAGCTAGCCCCATAGAGAGAATCATATGGACAGAAGTCTTGTCTAAATGGACAATACCAAATGTAATAGCCCTGATTCTTCATCAACGTAGACATTTTGCCATTGCCTGTAAAGACAGTGTAAAATTCTATCAGTAGTTTACAGCATTTTCACACAGTCTGTGCCAAGTATTTTATATTACTATTTATATCATTTCACAAGACGAGGTGATCCTCCTGAGGTAGTTCCTTGTGACCAGCCTGGTCTCCAACAACCTTCAGGTCACTTGCAGGATCAAAGCCTGCATCGTCTTTGCTTTTGGTCATATCTGGAATGGACAGTGCAACAAGTTGCATTACTGAAAAAGTTCTATGAGAACAAGGTGGGAGCAGCTTTGTGTGACTCCAGGCCTATCCTTTCCCTACCTCCCTCGGCTCTGCCTTTTGAGGAGGCCTGGAGACAGGAGAAGCCACAGCTGATGATTTCTGTGTTAAAAAGGGAAAGATATATTCATGGGAATACTGACATTTAGCTGCTTGTGTTGATAATGATTTTACAATACTAACATACTCCAAGAATAGGAAATAGCAACAAGCTGTTTCTGTTTCCTCACTCAGTGATTCACAAGTTCCCTCAAAAAGTCACTGGAGAAAATTTACATGGACAATAGAAAATTGTGAAAGTGATATTAAAGAACTTCTTTATATTAATAAACTAAAACTCACACTATCTTAATTTCCCTACATGAGTATTTTCTTTGTCCTTTTCATGTTCTTTAATTGTGTCCTACATTTCAGAAAGCTGAAACATCTGATGCACATTGCCCTGTGCTAGGATGCTCCTTTCTTTGAAAGTGTTTTTGCAACCAAAGCTGCTTCTGTGAGTATTTGTGTGCATTGTTTTGGGAGGGTCACAAATATCTGTGAACCCAGTGCTCAAGAGAAGAGTGAAATGAGGGATGTCAAATGAATTTTTGAGTATACTTTTCTTCATGTGTACATGAGATACTGCCAGTTCTCCAACAGTTGTGTTTGCCTTTGTGCACTGTGTTTTTCCAGTGCACATGAGTGCACATACTAGGCTGAATGTATGCTTGGGTAGCTAATACTGTATTTCTTCCATAACCACTTGGTTTGTATTATGTCAAACTGATAGCAAGGAACAATTGCTTCTGCTGCTCTCCTTCATTGTTGTAAAAAAATAGAAAGGAATATTCACCTAGATGGATCTTCAGTGTTGTTTCCTTTTGCGTTTGATTTTGTTCTTGGCTGGGGTGGGTGCAACCTTTTAAAACGAGACAGGTATTAATGGAACTGCTGTTGCAGCAAAATCAGTAGTCTATGAAGCAAACTGCTGCCTCCCATTCAGAGGCAGAAGAAAGTCTCAAAGACTCTGGTCTTTTGGCTGCAATCTTGCTGCAAATCTGGGTGGAAATAGATTGTTGCTGTCATTCATACCAGAGCTGTGACAGGACTTTAAGATAAGACTTTGATTACACCATACGAGCGTAAGTTGGAATAGATCTAACCCTTACTAATGCTCATCAGATCTCTTCGATCTCCCTCCTGAGTGCTGCACAATGGTTTTTGATCTCTTTTCAGGCAATAATTTAAAGCTTCACCAAGGATTTTTTGTTTATTGTTGTCAATGTCTATGGAAATACCAACATCTTTAGAAACAGAGAAGAGAAAGTGGTGACATTTTAATATCAGCTGATGCTTTTGAAAAATTTATTGTGGTGAACCAACCAGTTTAATTTGGGCAAACATCTGGAAAAAAATAACACCCTGAAAAACAAAACAAAACAAAACAGCTAACTAGGGCTTGTCATTTTCATGTTTTCTTCTTCTTGTAGTTCTTTTTCAATTTTAAGGACAATCTCCATTATGTTTTGTTAAAATAGTACCCTTTAGAGCCTAACTGGCTAACTGTGCACCCTATATTATGTGTTCAGGCAACTTTCCATTGGATGGAATCACTTCTGCTTGGGGGCACTACCAGTGCAAGAATTCACATTTGTAACTTTCCTTTACTTTGCTTTTTCTGCTGTTCTCTCTGTCAAGCCCTCCTGGTACAGCAAATTAATATTCTGTTTGTTCTCTTCATTTTGTACATTTCAGGGTGGGTGGAAAACTTAGAAGTAGTATTTTTTAGCCTACTTGTTTGTAAGAGAATCTTGTTGGCAAAGGAAAACATCCAGACATTAGTGCTAAATAGTCTCTCCTTCAAATCAGAAAATACTTTAGGCTTGAAATGTCCATTTTTTTCATAGCAGCACAGTTTTTTTTACTGTTCTCCAGTAGTAACATTCTGTATGCATTAGTGAGTGACCTGTTAAACTGAAAGAGAACCAGTTTGAAAGATAAACAAAGTGGGCTGTAAAGAAAACACTGGTCTTGCAGATTAGCAGGTATGAAACCCCCGCTATTGTTATAAGTGAGTGTTTGGAATGAAGACTTGCCCACTTAAGATATTTTTAATCAATCCACCTTAGCCAAGTGATAGTTTTTCATAGTTTATCGTAATAACAATGAGTAAGGGACCTCTATAAAGTCTAAACATATGATGATTCTGAATTCAGTCTGAGAAAATTGCAAGTTTGGTTGATAGAAGTAATTGCTTAATTCTAATAGAACTTTATAATGCCTTTAACTTAGCACTGTAGAACATTCTGATTAAAAATTGTCACTTTACATTGTCACTCAAACACATATTAAGTAAATTCAAAATTCATCAACTAGCAAATCCCAAAAAGCAACTGTCAGAGGGAATCATGGACCAAAGTGCTTTCAAGGGATACTGATGTTATTCAGATGAAGCTGAGTACTGTTCAGTATTATCTTCAGTGATCTTAAAATATATTTATGATCAGAGTTGTTAAAATGCATGGATGAGACTCTTTATAGACAGATAATGATGAGGATTAAATGCCTCCCCAGGGCAATTTAGATTACCTAGTAAATTTGGCTTATTCATGTGGGATGTGTTTCAGTGGAGCTGAACACCAAGCCAGAAATCTCACAACTGTGAATGCAAAGCATCTGCACAGATCAGGAGACTAGCCTGTTGGAAAGCTGTGTCTCAGAAACAATGGAGGTATTCCAGGGGAGAACTAATTTGACAGGGAATTTCAGGTGATGCAGAACAAAACCGGAGAGCGAACTGAGATGTGTGAAGCCATGTGATTCATAACTGTGATGGCCTCTATAGGCTTCTTGGCCCACATACAAGATTTAGGCACCACTCTTCTGGTGAAAATGCCTGTTGTGCTGTTGGTTAAGCTGAAATGTGGAGTGCCATCTCTGACAGTGGTTTGTACATAGTCACATGGTCAAATCCACATCTGCAAATCCTGGTAAAATCCTGAAATAGGACATTTCCTGTCTCACCATGATGAGATGCTCATGATCAACTCTTATAAATAACTAAAGGGTGGATATCTAGAGGAAGGGGCCAGACTCTTTTCAGTGATGTCCAGTGACAGAACAAGGGGCAATGGGCAGAAACTGGAACACAGGAAGTTCCATCTTAACATGAGAGCAACATGCTCTTACACTCTGAGGGTGACAGAGCACTGGAACAGGTTACATAGAGAGGCTGTGGAGTCTCCTTCTCTTGAGATATTAAAAACACACCTGGACGTGATCCTGTGCAACTTGCTCTAGGTAGATCCTGCTTTAGAAGAGGAGCTGGACTACATGATCTCCTAAGGTCCCTTTCAATCCCTGCTATCCAGTGATTCTGTGAATCTGTGAAACATCTGCAAGGCCTTATTTGGTAGGTATCCTCAGAGCTGGATCAGATCTTGCATAAGCGATAGAGATGAGACACTGCAGTTAGAAGCTTATGTAAGCCTGTACCTAGAATAGTTAGTTGAGCAGCAGGATACCTGCTTGCAAGAGGAGACCATACCTCTCACTTCCAAGGACATGATCTCCTTTGAAATTTTCTTGGATGCAGTTGTATAAGATAGTTAAACACAGCTTTTGGACCTAGAGAGGAGAGGAAAAAGGTGAATCCACCTTTAAAACATACAGGTTAGGACAGTTGTTTGGGATGCAAAAAGCCAGGTGCAGATCCTTGCTCTAAATTGTGNGGACCCTTTCGTATAAGTACAGCCCAGACCTCAGTCTGCAACTGAGATGCTTCTTTGTTCCATTCCTCTACCGTTTCATTGCCTCTGTGTAGATGTGAGATTGTCCCAGAGAAAAACTTTTACCATGTGTGCATAAGAAACCTAACTTGATGTGACCTTATTGGAAATAGAGATAAATTAAGGTGGTGCATTTCTGCCCTTCTTGTTTTGCTCCATAGTTTAATCACCTTCATTTTTTAGCTGTAGAATTTGCAGGTAGTAGAAACATCTTATGTTCCTATGGATTTCCATCTCAAATTCAAATTCTCCAGTGTCTAGTAGCATGTTAGCTGTAACAGAAGCTTTATCTNATATGTCCTTCACCTTCCAAGTAAGTGCCCTTGTCATTGACCTATTGGTTATATGAAGAAGCTTTTTATTCCTTTATGACTCGATTTGTAGTTAAATCATGAGCACAAGAGTATGGCCAGCCTTCTTTGCCACACATTTGCTGTTGAGACATTGCCTGTTTCCAGGTGGATCATACTCACTGTGTACACAGGCATTTAGAAAAAACAATGAGGATAGTACATGAGCCATAACTTAACCACAGTCTTGGAATGTGCATGACTAGCAGAGAGTCTATGACTTTCAAGTTGTGTCCTTTTTTACTGAGATGGGTAACAGCCCATTGTCGCGTTTTTTCTGGACCCTTTCGTATAAGTACAGCCCAGACCTCAGTCTGCAACTGAGATGCTTCTTTGTTCCATTCCTCTACCGTTTCATTGCCTCTGTGTAGATGTGAGATTGTCCCAGAGAAAAACTTTTACCATGTGTGCATAAGAAACCTAACTTGATGTGACCTTATTGGAAATAGAGATAAATTAAGGTGGTGCATTTCTGCCCTTCTTGTTTTGCTCCATAGTTTAATCACCTTCATTTTTTAGCTGTAGAATTTGCAGGTAGTAGAAACATCTTATGTTCCTATGGATTTCCATCTCAAATTCAAATTCTCCAGTGTCTAGTAGCATGTTAGCTGTAACAGAAGCTTTATCTTGTAGTTAGAGCATGGATAACAGCTCTTCCAGTAGGGATTCTTTGGTATCTAATCAGAGCTGAGTGCGTGTCTTTCCCTCATTGGAGAGTATCTACACATTCTTTCTCCTCTAGTTGCTTATTTTCTGGTTTAGTCACTTCTGAGACAGTACTTCTGAGATAATAAATCTACTTCAGTGGCAAACATGGTGGCAATTTATCAGGAGGCTCAAGCACAAGCAGGTAGAGACAGACAGATAGACAAGACAGACACCACATGATTCCTTTGTTTCAGAAGCCAAATGAAAAAAATGCATGCTGAATTTTAAATGTTAATTTGTTTAGCTTCAGCCTCCAAACATTGTTTCTTGGTGTACTTTTTCTGCAGATTATAAAGGTGTTTGGAACTTGTTTTCTTCCTGTCAAGGCAGTTCCATGCTATAATCAAGTTCCAGCTCCTGTTTCTTTTGACAGACTCAACAAATTGTGTGCTCTAAATCTGTCAGTGCAAGGTATTTTTATTCCAGACCTGAGATCAACTCTATAGTTCTTCTCTAAACATTTTCTACATCTTTTAGTATCCTTCACAGAGAATACTTACCTGACATGTATGCACTAGGTCTATGCATCAGCCTCCCCTTGGTTTGTAGGTTTATGTTCAGCTTTGACCAGGAATAAAGTCTGTTTAAAAAAAAACCCCAAGTATTCTGAATATTTATCAGCTTTTACAGATTTTTTCTGCCATAGCCATAGCTCTGATAAATAGGTTACAATTGGTGGTTTCAGCAGCCACTGGAGGTTTCAACTGCCTGATGCCTCATAGAACACTGTGTTTGTTGTAAATTGTTTAAAATGGACAAAATGCAATAATTTAATGGACAGTTTAAAAAATTGCATTTGGAAAAATGGAATAAGTGCTCTGCTCCCCACTTTATGAAACAACAAACCAACCCTCTTATTATATTAAATGAAAAGATGACAAATCTGAGCTTTAGAGGTGGAACAGCATGTTGCAAGCTCATTACATGACTGTGATGTGCCAATGCCTCCCAGCTGCTGCATGACCCTGTTGAATATTATTTTTTTGCACAAATACTTTTCTGAGTCTTGGAAATACTGCACCACATCTTTGGACATGTATTCATAATGCTCCAGAAGGATGTCCTCATTACAATATAGTGCATATCTTGTTAACATGTGCATTTTATAGCTGTTTATATTCTCTTTATCTGCATCTGGGGATTAACTCTGTAGCCTTGCTCATCCGTTCTTCTGCTTATTGTAGGGGTTTTGTATTGCAACACATCAGAGTTCAAGCTTGTTTTAGATTTGTCTTTTTTCCCTCTTGTTGTTGATGAGTGACTACTACTGGATATAAGCTTAATCTAAGTTGGCCCTTTGAGCAGCTGTTAAGACCAGCGGACCTCCAAATGTCCGTTCAAACCCATGAACTGTAGAAGAAAACAAACTCAACACTGTAACAACTTGCAAAATAATTATTAGAAAATGTATTTTAAACTTTTTTTGTGTAAACCAGAAAATTTCTGACAGAAAAGCAAGGGAGGGCAGGCAGAAGGTTTCTCCTCTTGTGACTCTGGGACTCAGTTGCCATTTACGGATTTGTTTTACTTTTTGTAAGTGAAGCCCAAATGTGGTAAAGAAAGAAAGGACTCTACTTGCTTCAAAACATTTGGTCTCTAGTGCACAAGAATATTCATGTAGGCTGGTGGGCATCTCCTATGGAAAGCCTTGGAAGCACTGCAGCTCTGGGTGTAGAATTGTGAAGAGAGACATTCTCAGCCTTCTCGTAGCCAGGCTCTGGCCCTCTCAAAGTAGAAAGGAAGCAAACTTCCATAAGAAGCTACAGGAGTTATTTAAAACATCGAAAAATCTCAACATTTACTTTTTTATTTTATTATTTACTCCTGTTTTTCTTTAGGTAACAAAGTAGATGTTGTGGACGCTGTTCTCAGTTAAGGTAAATCTGTGTTGTTGCTTCAGCAGACTCATTTTCATTTACACCTGAACATTACCTGACAAGCTGAGAAGAAAGCACTCTTCCATTACTCTAAAAATCATGTTTATGTAGTTGTGAATCAGGATTTTTTTTTGCAGGAGGAAATGATACAATCTAATAACTGATAACTCTGACAGCAGAGCTGGACTTCAGTGAAGTTTCAAGTGTCTCTTTTCAGTTTTTTCTACTAAGCGACGTTTATGGCTCTGATTTAAGACAGTGCTTTCATTAACAGTTCTTTAATTTGATCCCTGGCTAGAATTTATGTAATTAAAAATAATTAATTTAATTACATTTTTAAAAGAGAAGATTTATTTTAGAGCCGTCTGATTTCTTTATTCACACATAAATATTATTCATTTATTGCATTGATGATTTCCTTCCTTTGAACGGCTCACACTCAGAACTTGAAGGACACTTTCTGGTACAAATGAGTACAAGTGATAGTTGATCTCATGAGAGAAAATTATTTCCTCCTTTCAAAGTATTTCTAGGAAGCATAGGACTAATGTATATATTCAGTTGAAGATAAAGGCCTCCTGCTGTTGTGACCCTATCTTTCTCACATCTGAGATAGATAGTCTTGCATGTCTTCTGACAGTACGACGCCAGGAAAAGATTCATTGCTTAGAAGCTGATTCAGGGCCACAGTTAGTGCCTCGGTGTTTCTCAAAAAGCATTTAAACACCAAATAAAATGTTAATAGAACTTGAATCACAAATTCCAACATAGGTATTTCTGGACATGAACCATGAGAGATCATTTGAAGGCTTGAACAATTCTTGTCTTTCTGCAGGGTCTTATAAGGGAGCAAGTTTCTGTAATGAAGCCTTGATTGAAGCAGGTGAGGTCTGGCTCAAAGTGTTTACAAATATTCAGCCAAGGAGCATTCCGTACTAAACCAGGCTGCTTTATCTTGGACCTTGGAAACATAGTGACTCTCAGCAGAATTTTGAGAACACAGCGTCTTCTCAGGGACCATAAGTCTTAACCACTCACTGTTGTCACAGAAATGTCACGGTTCATTTTGACTGTTTGTTACTCATGGCATGTGATTAGGTTAATTTTCTCTCACTTCCTGGCTGATGATAGTTTTTAAATAGAAGGCATAAATACAAAAGGATCAATAAGCAACAATGAATAACTCTCTACTTTTGTCTAATGTTTGAAAACATTTCCATGAAAACCTGAAAAATGTGACCGGTTGTATACCAGAGGTTTCTTAATGATCTGTATGATGCTCATATCGCATTTTCCAATGAAGTGAAGTCAAGCCATTTGGTTATGAATATATGTGAGACTCTACACTTCTGTTATTCATCTCCATTAGACCTTGAAATATTTGTTTCTGAAAGGAAACAGAGAAAACTAGGGGGAAAACATAATTCTTTATAATCTGAAGGTAGACTAAATAGTGAAACTTAAAGATGGGGTGGAGGAAGAGGAAAATACTGCTTTGAGATCGTCTTCTAAGTTGCATTCTCAACTGCCTTTTCTAGGATTTTTTTTTTTTATTTCATTTACATCACCTTTCCAACTGAAAGAGCCCATTGGAAAAATCATATGCAAAGGCCAGTGATACATTAGCAGGCATTGATGGTAACTTTAACAAAAATGAAGCATTTTTTCTGGATTGTTCACCTTATTTGCCTGTTCTTGACTTTATATTCTAGGTTTATTTGGTAACAATGACTGCTTTTTCTTCAGCATATTTTTCCTGTTGTGATGGTGCCACGTATTATTATGCTTTAGAGAGACTGAATTGCAATAAAGTTAGGAATGTATTACAGGGTAAGAATTGGAAGGTCACTTTTGCACTAAAAGCAGCTCCTACAGTGATTGTGCATATCTCAGGCATTTTATATACTGCAACTGGTTTGTTGACGCAGCTAAGCTGGTGCAGTTGTAGTGGAAAATGCTTTTTCTGTAGAGAAAGCCCATGCCAGGAAAGACAAGCGGTGTGCTATAATTTATATCATTTCTTCCAATAAAATAAACTATACTGGCAAAAGCATTTTTTTCCCCTTTCAAACACAACTGTATAAAGCACTGGCTCAGTGCTTTAATAATCTTCAGTTATTGTACCGGCACAGAATGACTATTGGTGCTCTAGAAGCTGGCTGAGAATTAGATATACTGCCCATAGAAATCCAAGCTCCTAGGAGCATGGGCTGTTTTCACTGACACTTTTGGTTGGAAAGATTTCTCTTCTGTGGATGAGACTTCCACACTAGGCAAACCCATTTTACATGGGCTGATGGTAAGAGACTCAGCTGCGATGAATGAAAGCAGGGTTTATATTCCTATTCTGCATGATAGAACCCCGTGTCTCAGCTAAGACTTTTCCCCACACAAAGTGAACATGCTGTTTCAGGTGTACTGAGGGCCATAAATCTCAATGATTTGTGACAAGTGTGGACACCGCAATTGTGATGTGAAACACAAAACTATTTAAGTCCCTGCAGTGTCGAAGAACTCTTTCCAATAATCTCTACTGGTTTCTGATATTTCTTCTGCATTGCTTCTCCCCACATAAGTGGTGTGAAAAGGAACAGGGGAGCATTTCACTATCTCCATGTGTCCCATCATCTCATAAAGCTGTTTTCTTTCTCCTCCAAGGCCATACAACTCCTACAGAGCTGTGTTTGGGGATGCTTCTGTCCCATGTTCATCTCCAGCAGGAGATGAAGAAAGATTCTTTAGATCTCTTCCCTTTGCACCAAAGGAAGCGGTAGCAATTAAAAAAATTATCATATAATGAAAGCTAGAAAAGAAAAAGAAAGGATGCAACAAAGCTTTTTTCTAACTGTCTTATAAAGTGTTGCAACAATAGTTGTTATTAAAGCTCATACAGTTCTCTGTTAAGAAATATCTGTAAATACAATATGAAGAAAATAATACATTTAAATTCATTGGAATGTGCAGCCTGCTTCAGCTTTGGGGAAAAAAAAATTAATATTCTTTCCTTGGCTGATCCACTGTGTTGCATATTCAGAACATATATTCAACCTATCAGTTATTTCCAGGTAATTGCTAGTTACCAGATATCTACGTTCCAGTGGTCACAGGAGTGAAAATGGGTTTCCTTTACACCATTTCCCTTCATTAGAGGACTTACATACCACTCTAATTTTTGTTCATGATCTTTCTGACAGAAGAGATTTTGTCTTATGCAGAATGTTCAGTGTGAGCTAGCTTGACCCAAGTTTAAAGACTCTTGTGTTTCTACACTGTTTGCTCAGCCCTAGTTACTGCTTTTTGATGTAATTCTTAGCAGAGAGCAGAAAATCACCCTGGTTTTGCCTTTTTGTTTGAATTGCTGTTAACCTGCAACTCTTCTTTTTACTTTGTCAGCCATCTTTGAGCAACAGATCAGATTCTCTATCAAGGCACAGGATGTTTACAGCTTTGTACCAGATAGAGCTTCATTAACCACATCTCTAATTAGTCAACCACAAATTGTCTGTACTGATGTGGTTTCTAGTGCTGCTATTTAGAGGCCCAACAAATGAAGAAAATAAGGACAATCCTTGCTTCAGACAATGTGAAGACCAGCATCATGCCCAGGTACCACAAAAATAGAGAGCGATGATTTGAGAAACAAAGTAATGGCAACAAGGTTACAGAATTACGTAAGCCCATATATTCAGGGGTGTAAATTATCACAGTATTATATTAATGTATTGATTAATATATTGATGTAATACCTGATATAACAGATCATGTTATATACATTATGTAAAATATGTTATATAATAACCAGAAATAATAATCTGCCTTTCAGCATTATTTTCTAAATTATCTTTTCTGTTAACCATCCTGTTCCCTTCTTCCTCTACTTCACCCTTTCCTCTTGTTTTCATTTTGTTCTTTGCACTGTAGGAATAATTCAAATGTCTCATAAATACTCCTGTTCTGAAGTGATTTCTGCTGATACAGAAGCTTTGAAGTTCTGACTTAAATTGTACATACACCTGATTAATATTTTTTGAGAGATATCATTCTGAAGACTTTCATGTTACAAACATTAATAGTTTTCATGCATGCTCAAACACTGCCAGATCAATGAATGATTGTTAGACGCTATTAACCTCTGCAGTTTTTATTTTTGTATGACAATTACTGATGAACTTCAGAAGACTTCTTTAATTTCTTCCTTGGGTTATGGTCTTGTTACAATTAGCAAGTGAGAAGGATGGTGAGCTTTGTTCCTGAGGAAGCTCCACAGCAGACTTGGTGGTTCAGAGGAGAAATGCTTTCCTGAGGTTTGAAACCTGTAGCTGAGTTGGTCAGGAATCTTTTCTTGATCCTTCAGAAGCTCCAAATGTGTCAGAAATGACTGCAAGAAATCATGGATAAGATGTCTCAAAGTAAATTGCCATGATGTCAAACTTCAGAAGCCCTAATAATGGTCTGATCTGTCTGGTGTTTGAGTAGAAAGAGACCTGTGATCGTCTTTGTGTCTGAGATAGTTTTCAAGGTTTCCACTCATGTAAAAGTAGAATTCCTACATATTTCACATGTATAAACTCCATAGAGAGAAGGTTCATAGGCCTTAGTTCTGCCTCTTTTTCTAGGGCCTATTTAAGCCAATAAATTCAGCAAAAAGGAGATGGTGAATTCTGCATAGTTCTATCTTTAGGGGAAGAAAGTCTGAAAGAAACTGAAGTCTGATAATGGTAGAGATCTGATTCAACTTCTCGGATAGACATTAGAGTTCTGCTCAGACCCCTACATAAAGGTCTACTCTAGAGACACTGCTGTTAAACAGACCAGTGCTTCATGTGTCTATCCCTGGCAGCTTTGAAATCATCATGGATCCCATTTACTATATTTTCATTACATGTTCTACAGTTTTTAAATTCTATTCACCTATGAAACTGCTGCCCTTAGATTTCTACTAGGATATGAGCCTACATCAAAGCTGCTCAAGTAGGCCTTCACTGCTGTCTGGAGAGTATAGTGTAGTTGCCATTCATTCAACGTTAAATTACAAAACTGTTTTGCATCAATCTTCTACCCTGCAGCTGGAGATGGAGATAACACTTTCTTTCGGATCCTTTTTCTGAGCGGTATTGCTAAGTTGCAGTGATTCTTGAACAGATGCTTTGTTTAACCTAAGCAGCTCATTTTGTTGGAGCCACTGAAATGAATTCTGGTTACTGGTGACATCTGTGAAATGCTTTGGCTGAGCTGAAAAACATGACCTCAATCTGAAGTTCTCATGCAGTACTCTTTTTCTTCCATTTTACTAGAGTTTTAAAGAATTCTATAGCTTTGTTATGATAATAAGTGTATCTGAAATTATTCAAAGCTGTGGAGTATAAATATGTATCAATATTATTTCTGTTATTTTTTCTGTGGTATTAAATATTAATAAGATTTTCTTGAAGCTCATAGCTGTAAAATACAGGGCAAGTTGACATCAGTAATTGTTAGTTTTAGTAATATTTCTGGAAATATGTTTCCTTTAATGTGGCAAAAAAGTCTCGGACTATGGCACTGTACCGGGATGTGCAGGACCTTTACAGACAGGGCTGGTCCAGGGCAGGGCAGTTCTGACCCAGAATGGATTGGGGAGAGCTTTCCAGCCCAGAATAAATTGGGGGACCTATGTCCGGGGGGTCAGAAAAGAGTGCCTGGGACAAGGTACAAACCTGCTGCCAAGGTCCATGAGCTGTTCTTTCACCAGGAAAGGAGAGTGAGAGCAGGGGAGAAAACAGCAGTTGCTGCCGAGTCTTCCAAGGCACAGTTTTCCAAACAGTTATTTCTAGGAGGATGACAAGAAAAGGGCTGAGAAGGAGACCAAAGAGTAACCCACAGGAAGACCCCAATAAGCCATCAGAAAAGGTTATGGGCTATTGTGCATGGATACCTCTCATCTCTAAAATGGATGAAGCTTGGGGACACATTTGAAGTTCATTTGCTGTATGTCTCTTTGACTGAATAAATCTTTTTTCACCATGCAAAAATGGATCAACTTCTGGTGGAACCTCAGGCAGAATTGCTGATATGCCAGCGACTATGAAATCTTTTGGAGATACAGATTTACCTCCCGTCAGGTAATGAAAGGAACTTAGCCCAGGCTCTCCTGCATCTCGGTGGCTGCTCTAACTACTGTGTTATGGTGTAAAGGGTACATCATCATGTGGTCTGTTAACTTTTGTTTTTCCGGTAAAAAGGAGTTTGATTATTAGTAGCTTGACAGCTACTTTTAGGGAAATATTGACATAGATGAATACTCAGTGCCCAAATCATGAGATGAATCCAGTGCAGTTTCTGACAGGGTGAAAAGCAGCCTCAATAACATACCACTGCTTTTTGATCCAGTAACTGAACAGATAGACATCAGTTCTGCTATAATGCTGGTTTGCATGAGCTTTTTCATTGTGTTACAAATATCTTTTACCTTCTTTTTGCAAACACGGAATAACTAATTTTCAGTCACAAATACACTGTACCACTCAAAGAATCCTTTAGTACTCATTAGGATTTCATTATTGTCTTAAAGAGATGAAACCAATACTAAAATGTCTCTATGTCTAAAGACATTATTATCCTCAAGTTTTGCTGTGGGCTATAGGCTACTGCGTGTAAGAGGAAGGGAAGATGGTGTGATCTTTTAATGATAGCTAAAACACATTTTTGACATCTTTCTTGTTTTATATCTTATATTAGGTATTCATTATTCACTGTTGGAATGCATTACCCTGTGTTTGTAATATTCATTTTCCAGGAGACACACATTTTAATCATCAAAGCTCTTCATTTGAATTGAGTGCAGAAGCAAACGCTGGTGAAATTTAGGTACAAGCTGACAAGTTAATATTTGCTTAAGCACATACAAAACATTAAAAAGTTTTTGTGACTGACGAACAAAAGGCCATGAAAAAAATGTAAGGGAAAACAATCTGAACCATCAACTCCCAGTTCAGACTGCTGAATTTCACTCTAGAGAAGAAAACAGTTGCAAGGAGCAGCATATACAAATTACGAAACATCTGATGTTAGCCATTATATTTTTGACTGTAAGAGAATAATCACTAGCTTGTAAATACCAATTACAAGGCAGAATGAATGCATTGAGAAGGCATTGACTTTTTATTTTCTATATGGTTCATGACCAATAGACTAATTCATAGGGAAAATCTATCAGAAAGAGCTGTAAAATAGAAACATCCAATCTGTGTGTGACTAACAGTGTGTAAATGTATAATTAAAATTCCTAACACATAAATCCTATCTGATTTATAACACTGAGAAAATAGCAAATTTGCAGTTAAATATATATAGGCACATGTAATTGCAAAACCATATTTTCTTTCAACCCTTTTACTGCAGTATCTGTATTTTTCCTCAAACTTCACTCTTCATATTTTCTCATTTCCTTCTCATTTGATTTTTGTATAGAGTTTCTCTCATATTTGAAACAGTCTATTAGTCATCATCAGCAACAAAAGAAATCAGTATTTTATCTAGCCTGTTCTGTACATGATTTTTGAAAGTATTTCCTGTATTTCTGCTGCCAAAACTCAAAAAAAAACCCCTGCAGAATTGTTTGTGGATGTCATGTGACACAATGCCTGGCCATACAAATTGACAGAACATTAATCCTTTTTTTCCCAGGATGTTTAGAAGGTGTTTGACGCTGGAATATATAAATCCAGCTGAAATCAAGTCAGCTGCAATACAGAAATTTGTTTGGGAGATGACATGTTGGGGAATTGTTTGTTGTTTGGATAGAAAATAGTGTTTTCTGACAAAATTAAACATTTTGCATGACAGTGTTTCCCTTCTTTATATAGTTTGATCATTTAATCAAACAAGCAAAAAGCTGCAATGTAAGTCAGTCAGAGGCTCACTCTGTGCATCTCCTTTATATATGAAGAAGGAAGAACAAGGTGTATTTTGGAAGGTGATGTCCAGATGACCTGAGAGTCTTGCTTAAAAATATGGATGTCATATGAGGTTACAATATCATTTTGCACATGAATATTATTTTTTATATCTTACCAAGAAGTAAGATGCATCCACCCACGATCTCAACAAGGACGCAAATAGTATTTCCTGTATTTGCTAGGTTTTTCTGCAGGGTGTAGCCTGACTCCTGGTTGTCTTTATCTATAGTCATTTTGCTTTTAAAAAGTCCAGTAGAGAAGTCAAACCTGACTGAAGTCAAACCTGACTCAAGAAATGCAAATCCCACTCACGGGATCAGCACAATAATTTGTGAGAGGTTTCTAAAAATTGTTTCTGGTGTGAAGTTTGTGGTAAACTCTCTGTACTCATTGTGTCCACTGCCAAGTATCACAATACAACTTTATGAAAGATTTCTAGACTGGTTTGAAGAATCAGTCTGACTTACTCCATGGTGGAAGGGTGAGAACAGCTTCCAGATTTTAAAGGGAAGTTAACCACTTGAACATCTTGATAATGATGGAAACCCTGTCAGAATAT
>VZTU01015898.1:176739-210747 GCA_013400835.1 Zapornia atra
CCAACATGAGTCCTTTCCCACAGGGCTTAAGCTCGTCACCAGCTGCCCCAGTGTGGGTCACTTCTATGGGGTGCAGTCATAGAATCATCGAATGTCTCTCAGTCTCTCAGGCCCAGACTGCTCCAGCCTGGTCCCCCATGGAGTCACAAGACGCCCCAGCAAACCTGCTCTGGTGCGGATCTCTCTTGCTCTTCTCTCTATGTCTCCACGTGCTCCAGTGTGGGGCCTCTCCACAGGCTGCAGGTGGGGTCTTGTCCTTTCTATGGGCTGCGGGAGGGACACCTGCTCCACCATGGGTTTCTCCACGGGCTTCAGGGCCATCATTCTCTCCGGCACCTGGGGCACCTGCTCCTTCCCTTCACTGGCCTTGGTGTCTGCACAGTTCCTTACATCTTCTCACTCCCTTCTCTGGTGGCAAAAAGTGTCTGCTTGCATTTTTTTTCTTCTTAAATGTGATTTCTAGGGGCACTGTGACCATTGCTGATGGGCTCAGGTTGGTCAGAAACAACTCTGGCCTTGAGCTAGCTGGTGTTTTTTCTGTCAGGCCTGCAGAGAGCTTCTCGCTGCTTCTAGCAGAAGCCACCCCTGCAGCCTTTCTCCACCAGAAACCAGCCATGAAAAAATACAACACTGCCATCAGAAGCAAATATTACAGGAGAGAAATAGTAACTGGAAGAGTTGGTTGGCTGAAGGAAGAAAAAATACCTGACAAAAATAGTTACAATATATAAGATAGTCCAGGTGTCATTGTTGTGATATTATTGCCCTATAAATATAGGTAAAATCTAAGTCTCTGATCTTAATGTGCAAATACAATTATTTTAGGTACTGACCTCTATGCAACTATTTTTTTTCCTTGAGGAAAAGGAGCTTTTTGTCTGAGAGATGAATCATTCTGAGATGTCAATTTACATTTGAAACTAGATGGTCAAGTATTAGCGTTTTACAATGCCACTACAAGAACCGGACATGAATTATTTCTTTGCAGAAGTGAGTCAATAGGATACAAAATATTCCTGTTATAATATTTAATAAAATTTATTGCTTTTTTTCAAAACCTCTAAATCAGATATGAATGCTTCTAGTAGCCAGAAAAATCTGTGAATTAATAGAAAGTTATACCATGAGAGTAACTAAGTTGAGATGCCCAGATCCATGGTGGTGGTTTCTCCTACTTTTGTTAAAAAAAAAAAAATCATATTTGCTGTTTACATCTTGAGTCACATTTTCGTTTAAAAGTCCGTATTCACAGAAGACTTGTGGCAATCAGGACTGCAGCTTGGATTCTCGGAGACTGAGTTTTTTTCAACTTTAGTCTGCTCATACTAAAGGCTCAGGAGTTCCTAGCATTGTTTTGACTTCAGCAGATGGACCTTCATTTATTTCTGACCACGGAGAGCCTTCAATTACTTCCATTTTCTCTTTACTCCCAAAGGCTGTTCAAAGTAGGGCAATGAGTTGTGTGTCCTATTGATCAAAGGTCCCATAAATCTTCTCTTGCTCTGTAGGAATGAAATAAGTGGTAGAGAGATTTTGTCTTGTAAAGTGATGTGAAGGGTTCACTTTTTTCACCAGTTGGGGAACAAGACAACATTTTAGCCTGAGATGCAAGAAATAACTTTACAAAAACATATCCTTTTCATTCTTTGGGAACATGTTAATTGCTAATTATACCAAAGCAAGCTACTTTCCACTGGGTATTAAAGTAAGACATCTAAAACAAACTGTCAAGTACATGTATATATAATTTAATGAACTTGCTTTGATTTTTTTAACAGAGCAGAAGTAAGCTAACTGGCCCTTTGATGCTGTAAATGATGACAGTGAAGAAATCAGAGACTGAGTATAGCTGTGAACATGGGCCATAAAAGGCTGCAGCCACTGCCAGGAGCTTACTTCAGGTACTACTTCTTTTGCCTTTGCAATTTATGGAGTCAAAAGAGATTAAAAATGAGATGACAAGATAATCTCTCATTTTACACAGCTAATTGAGAGCTGAAACACTCGTATCAAATACTTTGGCAGAATAAAATAAAGATGAAAGGTAAATGATGAAAATATTTAGAACAGATAAAAGAAATTCTATCTTTCCTTAGGGGCAGAAACACCCCATATAAAATCAGTAATCTTCACTGGATATCACAGAACTTTTACTTCTCTAGTTCTAACTTTCCTCCCCTGTCACCTTTCCAGTTTCCTCTGAAATAACCTTCTAATAAGACACCATCAAGAAAAAGTCAAGGAGTTAACTAGTGTGTCCATAGAAACAGTAGGAGCTGATGGAACCATGTATACAGTGAAACTGTAAGATTTAACCCTCTTACTTGCAAAGCTTTTTCGTTAAACCTTGAGGGTAATCCAGATGGTTATAAAGAATATACAAAATCGTATTTGAAGAATTAAAAACAGGTACGACATCAGGAGCCTGGAGACCTGAGAGTCTCTTGGTTCTGCCATAGATGTCCTAACTTCTATGAGCATGGCCAAGACCCTACAATGTCTGTTTCCCCCTTATACACCTCTTTTGCTGAGACGACTTAGATTGCCACTTGAGGAGAGAACTGTCTCCTATGGTGTGTTTGTTACAATGCAGAGCATTTTGGGATTCTGACCTTTAATATCACCATGTGCTTCTGCTGTGTGAAATTTAAAAAATGAAAGTTATGCAAGTACCAATATGTATTCCTAATATCTTTGGAAAGATTAAAAATTGCTTTGGTCTTGCTTTATTAAGGTAGAATTAATGATACCTTTTTCTTCTAAGGCCCCACTCAGCAGAGCAGGGTTGGTGATTCACTGTTGCCCTAATCTTTTCCTTCATTAGGCATTCTTAAAGCTAAAGTACCAAACTGATGAAGGACTGAGGGTTGAACAGCTGTATGAATTATCCCCATTTCATTTTTTTTAATAGATTACTGAATCTCAGTAGCATCATTCATCTACCACACGATGCCCACAGACCGAGCTGTCATTTTCTGCTGAGGCCATAGGACCATGACAGAGCACATTAGTTTGAGCAGAGCACTCTGCTAAAGTGGGTGTTCAGCTTTCAGGATAGGCTTAGCTTATACTTCCCCAGGTTGGTGTGCGTGTAGAGCAAGTTCACCTGCAGCTGAGTAAATTAAGCAGGTAAAGATGAAGAATATGCCTTATCTTGGGTTTCTGTCCCTTTTTGTAGTGCCTCTGTTGCTGGCTGTCCTTAGGTGCAGTACTTGGGATTGAACATCTCAGAGTTTTTTTTAATGTAAGGCATGAAATGCAGTGTAGCTTGCACTGAAAGGTTTGGCAGTTTGAAGTGGTTTCCATTTACATGCAAAATCAGCCTTTCTGAAAGAATAAAATAAAAATCAAAACACTCCACCTGTTCCAAAAACCTGAGCCAACAACAATACCTTCCCTAATCTATACAAAGCAAATTTTGGAAGTAGTGATATGATCCAGACTAGAATTTCTCATTTATTTCCTTGAAGAAATTTAGTTACGTTTTATTATTGTTCCATGTGCTACTAGTATGAATTCAATATAGGATACAATTTTTAATTAGCAGGAAATGAAATACAAGTGACATTAACAAAAATACTCTAAAATAAACTCTAAAGAATCTGTGCAGCAATGTTGTCTGGTATGGTTCACAGAGGAAACTTGCATCAAGCATGTTTTCTTTTCCGCAAGTCTACTTATTTGGTACCTAAACAGGTACAACTCTTTGTGGAAAAAAGAAAAAGCCTTCTCCTGCCATCCATTTATGTGCTTCTGTCTCCTACAATTTACCATTCCCTCTCATACAATGTATCACTAGTGTGCTTTAATTGCTGACTTAGACCTGTGAGCTGGAGAATCACACCTCTCAATCTCCATATCTTTTATTTCAGTTCAGGAAAGAAGTTATGATCTATCAGACACAGGTCGAATAGACATGTGAATAAACAAAAGTGAATAAACAAAACTAAAGTTTTAAAAGCTCTGTTAGTCTTGAAGTTAGTGGTTGGACAAGAAATGCAGGACACTGTATTTGTATAGTGTTATTTTTAAGGAAGGCAGGAAGGCTATCAGAATAGTTCTTGCAGACTGTAGTGTGAAAGTTATTGTCTTAAGAAATGCAAGCTGAGACCATGAGTTGTGTTAAATCCTAGTAAGTGATCAGAGTGCTAATGAAAACCAGGTCAAACAGCATTTTGTTTTGTTGACTGTATTCACAGCTCACATTTATTTCACAGATTCAGATGTTCCAGCAAAAAGAAAAGGGGGAAAAAAAAAAGTATTAATTGTTAGCAATTCAGAGGAAATACCACAAAATATTCACCAGAGAGATCACCTCAAGCTAAGAAAACACTGTTCACCATTCACTGCCAGACCCCGGACCCCTATGGATCTGACCCAGCTGAATACAAATACATAATTTGGGCAAAGTCTAATTAGATCCTCTGCTTTTGCACTAAGATCATGTACTTGAATATGAGGTTTTCTTTTACTATAGCTTCTTCTGTATTTGGAGTTTGAGTCATCATCTAGCATGGAGAGAGCCCCAAGAAGACACTGTGGCTCCTTGGCTGCCGTAAGAGCTACTCACATGCACCTGCGTCCCCCGGGCATCCCAAATGGTGCAACGTGGGACAACCAGCTATGGGTGACCTCAAAGAAGCATATTCTTCAAATATCCTGCATATTTTTCAGATGTCCTGCCCAACAAGCTAATGAACATCCATGTAGCACTGACACACCCCTAGATTTGGGGATAGTTTGGGAGAGCAACAGGAAATAAATAAGAATCCCAGGCTCCTCTGTGGTCCTTTCATCAAGAGGACCAATCCATACCCTTCTAGAAAAGGAAGCCAGCAACAAAATTACAATGGGTACATCTACCCTGGGTAGGAGGTTGTGGAATTGCTCTGTAATTGTAAAGTCATTACTAAAATAAGGATTTTTAAATACTTCTTTGTGTTTTTCTATCTTACTTAATTTCTTCCCTCATCCTCTTTAATATTAAAACTCTTTCAGCTGTTTATTTATTCCAAATTTCCCTTTGACATGTAGTGTACTATTTCAGATCTCATCTGATTAAAGCTTCTGTCTTAACGTGCTATATATTTCTCATGAAAATCTACACATTTCTCCTGAATCAATGCAGGATTAAACTTTGTATTGTTTTGTTTTGTTTGGGTTTTGTGCAGATACAAATGTGAAAAAAAGACATTGTAAAGGAAAAGGAAAGGATACGATTGTCCTCCATATTTCACAGCTAATTGTTGTGCTTAGGAAAATTAAAGTTGTGATATGTAAATTTAGCCTTACACTTCCAAATAAAACCATGGCATGAGACAAATCTATACAAGTCCAGCAATATGATTAACTAATCCAGTCTTTGTGTCTGTGGTGGGTATTTTAGCTTAACCATTTGTAATATAATCTATCATGATAATCAGTAAAATGTGGATACTTTGCATAATACTTTAATAAGTGTGTTTGCACACGGAATAAATCTTTAATTGCTGGTTTGAGGGGGCCAATTTTAGCAATTCTCTGTCAGCCTTATTATGATGAATCAAGTTAATTTGTACATGTAGCTTACTTCTGTGCCTGAATTCATCTTGCATTTTCACTATTTTTTATTGAAGCAAATCACAGAGCAGAGCTCTGAGACTGCAGTACCTGCTAAGGAAGAAGATGGGGAAACTGTGAAGACCCACAGCCATAGGAACATAGAATGCATTACCATCTTCCAAGTGGGCTGAGACAGAGAAGGAGGTGGCTGCAGGTGGCAAGCACAGAGCCCAAAGTATGCCGAAGTGGGTCAGAACATCAAAAAACCCTATTCTGTATGAGTGCTTTCTTCAGAGTTTAAATTTTTTGTGTGTGGAAACACAGTGGAAACATCGTATCTTTTCCCAATGTTCTCATTTACCCCATATAAACTTCTTTTGTGTGTGTGATCAGGATTTTTCTAGGTTAAGCAAGGTATATTGAACCTGCCTTCTCTGCTTTAGTGAATTAAAATCACCAATTATAATTGTGGGTCCAATCTGGCAAGCTCTGACACACTGCTGTATACTCTCCTGTAGAGAAAGTATATTCCTGGAACAGCTCCATTACAGCTACTCAGAACCATTCCTGCGAGTAAAATTAGGCATATGTATAAGTATCTGTGGCATCAGGATCTATGTTTAAGGTGGCTGGTGAAGCACAATATAGCCACGAGAACTGATTTAAGAATGTAACTTCTCTGTGCTAATGAATAATTCTCCTGACAGAAAGGAAATATAGGGGTCACTTAGTACCCATACCTGCTCCTTTTTTCATGAGTTATTCTGCATTATGTTATACCCAATACTAATTTTTCTCTGTTCTGCCTGAAAATAGAGTAATTAATTTATGGTGATTTCAATTACCATTTCCCACAATGACTAGACTTTAAACACAGTATCAGGTCAGCATACAGTAGGAAAATTGCTTTTTTTTTGAGCCTCTGTACTATTCAGACAGCTGGTGTAGGTTCATTAGGAAAATCAGAAAGAAAAAACAACCCACAAACAAAACAAACCGGCAAAATGAAACCACACAATATTTCTCCTTCTCTTTTTGGGTGAGATAGCTGCCCTCCATTTTCCACTCTACTAATTCTTTAAATTCCATTTCAGTAACTGCAATTTTGAAATTTTTAACAATAGCTGTCTGAAATATATGGAGATATACATGGACATATGTATATATAATTTATGTCTGTATGATAAAATCACTAGGAGAAACTGGAGCTACATAACCTCTAGCAGTTTCTTCTGTGTGTAAACATCAGGTCAGAGACTCAAAGCATAGCTTTCTCAGCAGTAGCTGCTTACCTCAAATATAATGAAACTCTGAGGAGATAAAAAAGATCCTCTTGAAATAAAATAAATAGAATAATTCCCTGACTTTATTACAACTCCCGAAAGAGGTAAAAAGCCCTGAAAGAAAGAACAGCTACAAGGACGATCACAGTCCCCATACCAAGTAAACGGATAGCTTTATGGTGAGGGATCCAGCGTAGTTCTAGTGAGGGCATGGCATAGACAGCTTGCTTGGCCACAGAGGCTCCTGACATAACCAGAAGCTCTGAAGAAGTTTGCTGCATGACAGCACCTTAGACGTCACCAGGAGAAAGAGCACCATTCATTCAAGGCATGCAATGAGGGGAAGGATGAGCTCATCTTCACCATGGACAGGTCCAGTGCATGGACACAGAAATGATGACTTGACAAGTCCCTGCATAAGTAGATCACGGAGGAGTGCAAACATCTTTTTTTCCCCTTTAAACCTTTTTTTTACAGTCGCAGGCCTGGTCTGAAGCTCTGTATATGGCCTCAAAGCATCCAGCCACAGTGAGGCTCTTACAGTTATGAGCTTGATCATTAGCTGAAATCAAAGGAGCTAAGGTCCATGGGTGTAACGTAACAAACAGCAGGAACTTTACCTCTGGCTGTATGAACATAGTATTAACTTGTTGTGGTTGAGCTGACCCTAAAATTGATAATAATTCCACTGAGGCTCAAATATAGAAAAAACAGAACCAACTATTTCTTGTTTGAAAGATTGCCTTTGGCATTAAGATGCTAAAATTCAGTAGAATTTAACAAATAATGAGTTTAAGGCAGTGTCCTTTTGAAAAATTATTAAAATCATTCCACAGCAAACCCTGCAGTTTTCCTTCTCCTCAACAGCACTACCCACCCTTAACCTCTCTGTCATTTACCAAGTTTCATAACATGGCTACAGACATTTGCTCTGAGGCTGAATTTATGTCAGATAAGTTCTGAGCCCAGAAACAATCTGGCTTTGACTTGTGAAATAGAGGTACTCCGGGGTCTTTAATCTTTCTGTGAGAAAGCTTTTATAAGTTTTCTGAAATGTCATGTAGGAAAGCTGTGTATATAGGGACCAGATTATGACCCAATTATCACCTGTGCAAATCTGGAGTGATTTCACTGAGCTCAGTGGAGATGCTGAGGGTTTAAAATTATGTCAGCCGGGACCAGAATTTAGCTTGTTGTCTCCTGTGCTAACTTCACTTCTAAATATTCCAGTAAAAACATTAGAAGTTTAATTATATAACTTACCTCCCAAAAAACCCCTCAGGTATTAGGAAAATAAATTTTCCTTTCTTTATGCATTGCTATTTCATAGCAGTTTTCTTTTTTTTTTGTTCCCTAAGATAAGCAATAGTGGGGAATACAATTTTCTGTTGGCAATTTGTTCTTTAATAAGCTATTTAACATGCCAGCTATTCAAAGCTCCATGAAGCAAACTTACTGCTGGTTGCATTTTACTCTAAAAGGTAATGATGATTATCAGCCAGGTAGAGTGCTGTAAGATAATTCAGGTAAACCGAAACGGCTAATGTAGATTACAGTGAATTAATTATTTAGAGATGTTCAGCAAATGATTGTTAAAACTACACTGTAAACTCTCTGGGGAAAAGACCAGGCTTTTATTCTGTGCACAGCTCCCAGAAGAACAGGACCTGAGACTGTGTCAGATAGGCACGCATACTACAACTTACAAAAATATAGTATCACCCAAGCATATCAACAGTGGGTGATTCTGATCTCAGTGTGGTGAAACTGTGTTGTCTTTAACAGTGTTATTTCCTATTTACTGCAGTGTAACTGTGTCCTACTATACTTATTCCCCTACCCGGCATTTTAATTTTATAACCGCAATAATGAGTATGGCACAGGGCATTTTCAGTGGATCTTTATTCTGCTCTGTCACAGCTTCAGTGCTGCTATGGGACATGCAGTAGCTGTTCTTTAAAGTACCAGTCCCAACTCTTTGTTGACTCAGAACAATTTGTCTGGTGCAGAGGGAAGCATCTGATAACGTGTCCTACCCTGCGGACACCATACGCTCAGCAGCATTCAAGTGGTTAAATGATCAAATATGTTTAATAGCCTCTGGCTGCACCTCAGGCCATCAGATTCTTCCCAGCTGCCATTACTCCCCAGGAAATGCCCTACAGATAGACCGTTATTACTTACATACACAATTAGGGATTTACAGTATGCTGCTGTCCGCTGAAAAATAACGGCGGAAGAGGTAAGAGTTCAAAGGCGTTTGAGTTAAAATGCACGTTAGCTGTAGTAGTGACTTGGGATCCCATGTACAACAGCATGCAACTGTCTGACCAGCACTTCGTGAAAGTGCTGTAGAAGCCTCCTGCAAGCTGTCTTTGGTTTCTGCTTTTTTCCCCTTTACTTCATAGTCTTTCCCAGAGTTTTCCAGATGTCATTGCTAGAGAAGCCATGGCTCCTTTCTTCCCAGGACCCTCTAAAGTTGCCAGTGTGTTGGACTAGACTTCCCCACAAGTTTCCCCTTGCTGATACTGGCACAGACTCATCGTGCAGCTGAAGGTGGAGCTGCATCGCCAGTACATCCCTCTCCCAGATTTTCTTTTCTGTTTTGGAATAATAACTTCCCTCCATGAAAGTTGGGCCTATGTTTTTCTACCTACAAGTTACAAACAATAAGCTCTAATGCAGACTGTCTCCTTTCTCTTTACAGACACTGTCTTGCACAGAAATTTGCTGTGAGGCGAGATGAACAAGTGATAAAGGACAGAAAGCAGCTTTTGTCATAGCAAGGTATAAGGGCTGTGCTGGGGACTGGCTTGGTAGGAGCACCTTCTGGTTGTTCTCATCCAAACTCCATAATACAATAACACTCCTATACAATGTTCAAAGCTTGGGGGTTTGGCTCACCTCGTGAAAAGAAGGTGCTGAATCCCAAGGCTGCAGGCAGTCTCAGTATGCCTGGAGGGATGTATTTGTTGTGGGTGTGCATGGCCCCGTTAGATGAACAGGCCCTTGCCTGATGATGCCTCACCGATCACTTGGTGCCTGGCAGAGAAAACAGGGTAGAATGCAGTATTTCATTCATGTGTGCTTAAATTCAGGAGCTGTACTGGCAGAGGGACCCTGAAGCATGTCTCAACCATGCTGCCTATTGCACAGGAAGTGGGAAGTTAGAAGATCCATGGCTAAACTTTTGAGTGCATGGTCCTTCATTTGATTCTTCAGATCAGAGAAGTCTTCTTCCCTGTCTGCAGTATACAGGAGGGAATTCAATCCCAGGTTGGAACAACTTAAAAAATGCCACACAAAAAAGAAAGCTTCTCAGCTCCTGTTCCAACTATTTTGTGTGGTTACTGTTGTGTTCATCCTTAGGGTTGATTTGACCCCAGTAAGGGCAATTCATATGGGAGCACATCCAGGGAGCAACATCACTAGACAATGCTATTTGGAACAGACATTTTCCTTAATCTCTGTAAAATGCTTACTTAAAGTGTCATAACAAATGCTTAAATAATACTGCTTTGACATTTGGCCAAATAGGTAAGATTTACTTGGAAGATATAAAACACCTCAGCTCTCCCACCTTTAATAATAAGAGATAAAAGGGATAAGGTTTTGTTGTTTAGTTTGGGGTTTTTTTTTCCCAGTTAAATGTGGTTAAAAGTCCAGAGAGAAGGGTAGGACTCCTAAATTATTTGCAAATACTGCATAATCTACCTAACTTAAATAAGTTAATATAATTAAGTTGTGGTTTAAACTCTGAATTAAAGGAGTGAATATGGACACAATAATTTATACCACCTTCTCTGAGAGCAAAGACATACAGAACTATTTGAACTATATACAAACTTTACAGAACAATATTTACAAAAGATTTAGATACCTCTAAACCTGTAATATGAAGTTTTTTACTTCAATGTTGCTTTAACATGAAGACACTTAGATGCTTAGTTTTTGACATGGGGGTTCTAATGGACTTTTACCTGTATCTGTCAGGACATCAAAGTCTCCTCTGTATATCACATGGAGGACTCAGTTTGTATTTATTTTCCAGATTTACCTCCTAGCTTCTGACCTACCTTCAAAACAAGGACTTTTTATGCAGAACAATTGCATTTTATACAATACTAAGTGGGTTTTCTAAGAGGTTTCAAAAATATTCTGGGAGAGATGGGGCAAATTCTTCTCCTACAGGGACATACCCTTCTCTACGGAGTGGGCTAACCAGCACCTTCAAATGGCAGTGACTGCTTAGAGATGGCCACTTTCTCATAGTCTCCACTTAGCAGAAAGTGGGTGATTTATACAAGATCACTGAAGCAGAAGGTGTAGATCTTGTAGTACCCTAAGGAATAGGACTCTCATGTGGGCGCTGGGATACCTAATCTCAGTCCCTAGTCCAATAACAGTTTATACACTTTACAGCAAATAAACCATAGATAAAACCATTAGAGTCTTCCCAAAGGAGATCACTCACCACAGCTTACCCAGTGAATCTCTGAGGTCAGCACAAGGTGAAAGCTGCTGGGTAAATTTCATTGAGCACAGCTCTCCCTTAGGAAGGACCAGCAAGGTGTTGGCACGGTGTTTAAGATGTTCTCCTTAGAGATTTTTAAATTCTTCAGGCAGAAAAGGGAACAACTAGGAGCAGGGCTGTCATGTTCTGAGTGAGGGCACTGACAACTACTTAATGCAAAGTGAGCTCTGCTTCCTTCTGCACTGCATTTTGCACAATATTAAATTTTTGAAAGGAAGAGATTTGTCCTTCAGTTTCAAGTGAGAGGTCAGGGCAGTGTGTATTAGTTCAGGGAGTTGTATCTGGGTATGGCTGTGTAAAGGACATGTATTTCACAAGCAGGAGTGGTTTGTATTTTATGGATTAGGTAGCTCTCAAAATGCTGTTCAGCCTCCTATCTTCATGGATCCAGGTCTGATGTGAGTGGTTCTTGAAGATGGGTGGAGGAAGCTTTATTCATTAAGATGGAGACTAAAATGAGGATCGTGTATGCAAAAAATTATGGAACAGCCGTGGTCAGGGTGGTTGCCCTCCTTTGTAGATGTGAAACTGAGAGAAAAAATAGTCTACCCCTTCTGCTATACACTTCATTGTATAAACAGTGGTTTGCATATTGGTAAATTGATTTGTGTTGGACTAACAGAACTGTTAGCAATAGCTAAAATTTGTGCTTCATCAGAGAGGGAAAATGTCCAAAAGGAAAACAAAACAAATTTGAATTTTCCCATGAAATAAGATTGCAAAAAATTTTGGCTTGGTACAATAAATTTCAGGAATATTGAACCTGTTTCATTCAGAACCAATCATGCAGTATTTCTGTGTTTTTAATGTTCTTTTACATAAAACCAGTTTAATTTCCCAAAAGTCCTTTTGAAGCAAAAAGGGAAACATTTAATTTAACAAATGTAGAGATTATTAAAAGGTTTTATTTTGATTTTTCCTTAAACAAAAAGCTGTCAGAGTTGACATTTTTTCAACCATGTGAATTTCAGGAAAATGTGTTTTCTTTTCCACTGAAAATCCATATTGATAAGGGAATTCAAATGGAACCTAATGCTACGGGGTTTTGTGTGAAGTACTAAGTTTTTTTGAAACTTGCACTGAATTTGGATACATAAGACATAATTTGTAAAGGACAGTTTTGCATCTTGCTCTGAAATTACTTGACTTCAGCCACATTCACTTGAAGAAAATTTGGACCAAAAATGTCCTGAAAGCACCAAAACCAAAGAGACATTATGTTTCCAATCTGTAGAACAGTCATTTTCTTAAGTATGCTTTTTGTACAAGTCTCCTTTTTTTAGCCTTCTGCACCAAAACCTGTACTTCAGCTGAATGGATGTGCAAGTATTGCAAGTACTTGCCCAGATAAGCCAGATGTGGGGATAAGTAAACAAGGTGGTCTACACAGTAGAGTCCACATGAGGCCCTAAAGGGATAAACCCAACCTAAGCCTCGCGGCTAGGGAAAGATGAATATAGGTTTGAACGCTTGCTGTTAACCCATGTGTGTAGATAACCATCACAACATTTCCTACTGTTACTAGGCCCATTGTACACTATATAAAAAAACCAAACCAAAATATCTGTGAGTCAAATCAGTCATTCACATGGAAAGGAAAAGCTGGTAGGGTGTGATTCCCTGTGATCTTGCCTGAGTTATTTTTAGTGTGCTGAGCTCCACCAAACACTTGTATGTGACACTGCATTAAAACACTGAGAGAACACAAATCTTAGGTAGATGCTAGTTGTCCTATACCTGAGATTTCTGCTGAAAAATTGAAACATCAGGTCTAAATGAGAGTCTCTCTGTGTGCATTCAAGGAAGTTGGTCTGACAGAAGAGACTGAGATATCCAGAGGTTCTACAGTGATGCATTTGGTTGTCAATAATTAATGTTTTAAAGGTTTCCTAAGAATAATTCACATATACAAAGTGCAGACATACGGGTCAATAGTGTATATTTGAAAGAGTTTATAAGCATGCAAGTTCTATTAGAGTTTAAAAGATCAATAATTCTCTTCTGAGCCCATACATATGCATCAACAAGACAGGGAGGGCTGTTATTATAGTCTATCAAATCAATAGTCCACATAAGAACTGTATGAAAGGTTGTTTTAAATGCATATCAGATCAGGTGTTACCATGTTGTTAGAGACCCAGGGATCAATAAGTGGGTTGTAGCCAACTCCAAGCTGATAATAATCCAGGAAAAAGGCTCATGTCTGTTCTTTGGGGTTCTTCCTAACGTTGGGACCGACTGTCAGATGACATGACTAGCTTTATGGAAGCAGCACTGTTATTTCAACTGCTCTGATGATTTATTGGGTTTTTTAAATTGGTTTGGTTTTTTTTTTCCCAGACTGCCCCAAGTTGGTTCTGAGCATTAACTTTTCCTCATTCACATCAGCACTGCATAAGCTCTCAAATGCCAGACATTGTTTAATGCGCGAATAATAAACGAATTCAGAACTGGCAACTTTTTCTTGTCAACAAGGTATGTTTTATCTTCAAAACAAACAAACAAACAATGCAAAACAAAACAGCCTTCCAGTAAAGCTCCAGATAAATGAAATATTTTTTGGATTGATGCAGCTGAGAAACTTGCTGAATTATTCTGATTTCAGCTACAGAACGAGTAGCTGTGAATGTCAGATAGAGGTCCACCCCTGATGTATTTAATTATCAGTATATTCCCCCGAGAAATCTGATTATTCTAGGCAATGCTCCCCAAGAAAGTTATTATTATCTTGATTTGATCTATTTAAGAAAGGATTTAATCTATTTAAGAAAGAGGTTATGATAAGGCAAGTAGAGGAGGGTACTGCTCCTTTTGTTGAACCCTGATGTGTTTCTAATTCATTTGCAGAGTACCAGATACTGTGGAAATGCACATAATGATGCAATTACTGAAAATTCAATCCTAATGATGCCAACTGATACTCCCACTAGGGCTCCTTTCTGAGGAGTGAACCCAGGGGAAGGGAAACTCCATGTTCCTTCTGTTCAGCTTGACATTAACAGGGCACATGATTAGAGGAGTTGAAATTGGTTGACTGACCTGTCTCAAAATGTGAATTAAGCATGTAGAAGAGTGGATGTTGTCCAAGGAGCAATCAGTAAGGAAACGGGAAAGAGAGAAAGCGGAGAGGAATCCATAGTTCCATAATGGCCAACCCACACATACAATCCTTTTCCAATCCCTGCTTTGAAGGCAGTGATAGACTTTAGTTCACACCTTCCCTACACAATGGTATCTAAATTCTGTCCTCAGGTGCCAGGCATGCACACTTTATTTAAAGCAATACATACCAGTATATAGTGTCCTCAGAAAGATAGTCAATGTATAAGCTGTCTTACCTGTGTTGGAAAGCTCAGTAACCTGCTTGGCTTATGAGTCCATCACCTAGAATGGAAGCCATGGACTCTCGCTGGTCAGGACTTTCTGTTTTACCTTTTGGTGTCATGGAAAATCTGCTTAGTGTTTTTTTTTATTGTGTATATATTTCACCTAGAAACAATTGGGTCTGTCCTCATGCCAGCAAATAGATCCTAGGGTTATGGAAGCCAAAATACCACCACAATGCTGATTGATTTCTTCTGCATAGGAAGATCTTCAGCCTGACTGTCATTACAATCAAGTTTTGGATGACCCCTTACTGTGAGTTCTTAGCTGTTACTTCCAAAATACAAGGGAAATCAGAACAGAACCTGACTATTGAAAACAGTGATAGGCCCCCAAATGAGCAAAATACTAAATAAATGAAACAGGCTAAAATGAGATTCCATTTCTTAAAATTCAAGCACGCTTCAGATGATAAAAATTAAGTATAAAGTGATAGGAAATTTTCTAAAATACTTTCCTCTCTTCTCTTTCTGAGTCTCCTACTGCACTTAAAACCTGTATTTACACAGTATATCCCAGAACCTTGAAATAACAGTATAAACAAATATAATTCAATATTTCAGTCTCACATGCTATTTTATTTACATGAAATAAACAGCAATCTTAATTTCTGAATGGCAATTCACCAGAAAAGATACATAAAATTTTGTCAGCTGATAAACTGAACAGATCATAAAAGAATATTAGTAACATAAAACTTTTAAAAGCATAAATGAGGAGATAATGTGAGGGGTGGGATTTACTAGTTGAAAGGTGAAGGCAGAATCTAATAAGAGTGGTCTACTTTGCTTCTTATTAAGTTACTGGTAAAAATGCAAAGATGATAATTTTAATAAAGGAGATGTTGGCTGCAGTCAACCTTTTTTGTCTCAGAGGTGAAATCTTAAATAGTCAAATGAGCATGAGAATAATATGGCCCCCATTAAAGTGATTTTAAATTTAAGCATAATTTTTGCTAATACCACTGAGCAATGGGAATAATTAGAATGGTTTCAGTAATGCTGAAGATTTGAATAATTAAAGACACAAGATTAATTTGAGAAGAGGCATCATTAACCTAAATCAAATATTAGATTTCTTGTAAAGGAGAGGGGGTTTAGCCATAACCACATTTTTCAGATAGGGAATCTCATTAAATACCATGGTTTGTGTTTTACTCTGCACCCACAGGATTTACTTGCATGAATATTAAATCTGTGTGTATTGAATATAAGCTTTTAAATCCCATGATATGGCCCAATATTTTTGTACTATGTAAAGTATTAATTGAATAATCTTGTTTTCACTTTGGATAATAATAGTCACCTAAAGGTCACTTTCAATCACATTTTTTCCAGGAAAAGAATAGTAAAAAATTCAAGTCTGATCTGTCCAAAGCCTGAAAATATTTCTCTCTAGGCTCCATTTATTAATGTCACAGCTGTTTTTTTTTCTTTCTTCTCCTTTTTTTTTCTTATTTTTTAAATGAACTGAAAAGCATTTTCATGAACACCAAAGCAAAGAGTAAATACCAGACAAAATGCCTATGTGCTGTTCTGGGAACTGCAGTTGCCCAAAAAGGGAGTGGAACAGTTCTTTTACTTGGTTGTTAACAAACATAGTGCATTTTTGTTGATTAAAATGCAGAAGTGGATAATTAAACAAAGAACTCATTATAAAAAAGCAAAATTTTTCTCCATTTATAGGAAAACAGTCCTTCATAAATATTGATTTGGGATACATTTTTTCCCACAATGTAGTGGTTTTCTATAAATACCAGTATCCGATAATGAGCACTTCCACTACTCATTATTTCTCTACTTGCAGAATTTAATGAATAGAAATGCATTCATTATATGGAAATCTATCTACCTGTTATGCCTTTGATGAAGCCAGCCCCTGATTTGAAATTTTGCCCACCATTAATGATATGCAAAGAATTCTCTCTTATCTTTAATGATATGCCTGAAGAATTTATCAATGCAATTTATTAGATGCTAATTCATCTTTCATGCATTACTTATGCAGTTGCATCTCACTTTTGTATCACTTTTCAGACTATTTCTCTTTTTTTTTCCCTCTGCCATTCCTGAAAAGGTTTCCTGCGTTGGAAACATAACCTATTTCTAAAACAGGTTTGAGTTTACTGACCCCAAAAAACTCTTTTCCTGATCTTGGAAGTCCTTGCAAACATTGGCTGCTTGTGATGAATTTCCCAACCTCGTGGGCCAATGAGCTTGAATTTTGATTGTATCAGCACTCCATAGTTTATTCACTGCTCCATCACAAAGTCAGCTTCCTCCATCTTCACTCCCACAAAGGAAGAACTTACATTGAACCAGGTTTGCCTGAGCAAGTGCTAACTCTGTATCGAGGCATGGCTTACAGGTACACACAAATCTGGGCATCTATGATTCCTACGGGTCTTTGTGTCCACTGGGAATATTCTGATGGCTTCAGTTCTTCCACCTCTGTACTCACAGCAGTCTGCACACCATTCATTCAGCGAGTGGAAGGGCAAATTAATTAAATTGCTGTCTTGTAGAGAGGTTCCTTGGTAAGGCAGCTAACATCCAGCTCCTGTCATATGGAAATGCCACTTCAGATCTGTTCCTTTTTCACCTTGTCTGCCTGCATAGGTACCTCCATCCATGGAGGGATCTTAGGGGAATCTCCTTTCCATATACAACCTGACTGGTCAGTCCCACACTCTCAGGCACTTTCTGTGGTTTAGCTGGTGAGGAACCATGTCCACAACTGCCATTCCACTCTTCCTCCCTCTTTCCTCACCCCTATTTCCACTTCCATCATGATTGTCCCACCTGACGCAAATCTATTTTTTCCCCCAAAACAAAGGTTCATCTGGTTTTGGCAGGCTCTGACAGGATGCTTCACCTCACCCAGTCCAGCTCTTGCTCTCATTCACTTTCAGCACAAGTGTTTGGATCAATTAGCACTGATGTTAGCTTCCCCGGAGCGACAGGCAGAGCAAGTGCTTAGCGTGTTCCCCTAGAGAATTCATATTTTTAGCCCCCCCCAGTCACCTTCACTGTCACCAGCAGCCACAGCCGCAGCCTCTGAAAAGGCCGCAGCAGCAGCTTTTTGGAAGAAACTGCATCAGCTAAGGCTGCCTCTCCTGATGCTTTTTGTCCCTGTCAATGACTGAAGAGCAGCTGATCAAGTGATGCAGCGGTTGGGGTTTTGTTATGTTTGCTGAGGAATATTTTTTTTTCATTTTTGAGTGGAAGATAGTAGTCTCACAGACTGTTTCTTTCAAAAATAATCAGAACAAATCACAGCTTCAAAAGAGATCCATAGAGTGAAGCACTCTATTAAATTCCATATAAATGTATCTATATATGCACATATATAAGCTAGATTTGGTTTGCTTGTCTTACATGAATATGGCTTGGCATATTCCTCATACCACCATCAGTTCTGTGAAAAATCATGGAATTGTAGAGTCATTTAGGTTGGTTGCAATTAAGACTGAGTGAGGATCTGACTTGAAGGCCTCAGTTTCCCACTAACTTCATCATGCTCCAAACCTATTGAGAGGTGGATTCATTTCAGTCTTACTGTTCCTTCTCCAAGGGTCCAAGAATTACATTTCCTTGGGATCAGGATCACATCCTTTTCCCATTAATTCCTGAGGCTGCTAATTATCTAGGACATCTACTTAATTTACAGTGGCCAGGTTCCAGATTCTGCAGACTTCAGATGTAGATTAGAGTAGAGCTTCAGCACTGATTTTACATCTCTCACTCACATGCATGGGAAGATTCACTATGTGATGACGTGTGTGCTGTGGAGATCTCAGTTGGTGGTGGCGGTGATGGCACCAAGACTTGGGGCAGCTGCTCTGGCTCTACCATCTGGCTACATCAGCATGGCTTCACACACATTCTACCCATGGGTATCCCAGTGCTCCCAATGGCAGATGGGAGAACTCAGTACCATCCTGTGACTTGGGCTGGATGTGTCCTATGGCCTCACTTACGAGCTCAATAAGTTGGGGAACTCCGGAGTAAAAGCTCTCCCTCAACATGTTTTACTCTAGTTCACTTTCTTATTATATGCTGTGAGCCCAGATGAAAGTAGAGCAGGGAAATCACTGAAAATTTGCACCAGTGTTGGCTCTTACAGGAGCACACCAGAATTATGCACTTTCACAGGAGCAAGACCCTGGTCCAAGACCTAACAAGACAATTATTAGAGGTCCCCTTTTCTTGTGTACATTATATGTTTAAAAAAAAATAAATCAGTAAATAAAGCCAAGCTAAAAAAAAAAAATTTCTTCCTACGTAAATATAGTTGGTGTGTATGGTCAAATGTACACTGACTTTTAGTTATGATTTTTTAATTATTTTTTTTTAAATTCCTGCAGAGTGAAAAAAAGAGAGCAGAAATCTAGAGATTAAAAAGCCACTGGTATAAATTACAAAAAAATCTCTCAGAATACAACATTGTGCATTGCCTGGAAATTTGCTTTCTTATCAAAACCCAACCAACCCCACCTGCTCAATGGATGTAGCAAACATTTCAGAAATCATGACTGTTTCTGGCAGTGGGATGAAGTATGTTTAAGGGCTTAATGTCACCAAGACCTCTCATGGAGCTGTGTCATTCTATATGTATATAAGCTGTTTTAGGGTCAAGTTTTTAAGTATGTGTTGGAATGTACACCCATATAGGCTGGTAATGTCTGTCCTTCCCTACTCTGTTAACTAGGAATGTAACTATAGCTGTAACTTCCACAGTATGTCAACAGCTGACTCAGGAGATAAAGTCTACTACAAGTATTTTAGGTCTCCAGGTCCTAACAGGTTTAAATTAGGTTTGCAATTACTTCTGTGTGGTTTTCTTTAACATCTTTGGTCTATGGGATTTGACCATTTCAGTAAATTCTGTGGCACCTTGATATCTGTTTATGCTTTACAAATCTTTCCATTATGGTTTTATGCATAGTAAAATATGGGATATTATAGACATTATTTCACTTAAACAAAGAGACAGCAAGCTTCTTAGATTATAGTTATACTAGTGGATTAAACAGTGCTCAGCACAGTTCCCAGGCATTGCAGCATGACTACGTATTCTCTGTTCCCAGCCTCCTTTTGGCTCATGCTGGCTAACTCATTCCCAAACACTTCCTGAGAGGTCATAGAGACATTTCTGGTGGGTTGTTGTACATTGACACCTTGATCTAAATCTAAGTGAACGTGCAAGCGCAGGTACAGCCTATCCTATGCAAGCTGGCCTTGGTGGCAGTGAGCATTTTGTCATTTCAGAAAAACCCTGCAACAACATGTTGTGTGTATGTGTCACACACTTCTGGCAATACTAAAGCATAAACTGCATATATTTTTATCCACATAAAAATGCCAAGAAATTTCTCAGTCCCACAGAAGCTGAAGTTTTCATGTCCAATAAAGCTTAGTACTATTAAACATTGTAAGACCACCTAATTTCCTTGTCCTCTGTTGTTCTGGGTCACTAATATAACAAAATAAGTATCTCCATGCATTAAGAGCACACTTTGTACAGAATGAGAGCTCATTTTTCAGTAAGTTCAAGCAGCAGAATATGTTTGCCACCAAATCAAAGCTCCAGAGACCAGTTCAAAGAAACTGCATCTTCAGGATACTTTTTTTTAAAATTATTTTTTTCCCTAATAGGCAGGCTTGGCAGACAGTTCAAGCAACACCAGAAACAATAATTATTATTAACAACGACAACACCACTAATAATGTTTTTGTAATACCCAAATAAAATTCTGAGAAAGGCATATGCCTTAATCGCACACCTAGTGCTGGTGCAGTAGGAAAAAAACCCCTCAGCTCATAGTAAATGGCACTTTGGAGATGACATTTTCTCTCTCTTTCAATCTATTTTACAGCATTTTGGTGAGTTTGTTGCTATTTTGTTTGCTCATCTTCCCATTTGCCAGATGCTAAAGGCAAATTGGCTGAGGCTGTATCTCTCTTAGTAAGTAATATAGACCCATAGACTTGATCTTTACAGCAAATCAGTTTGATGCTGAGGACATGATGTTTACATTATGCAAATTTTTTAGGAAGTAGGAGAGAAGGAGTAGGGTAACATTTTGGACTGCTCTGGTCACATGAAGTGGAAGGCCATTAACTCCTGAAGCATATCTTCCAGGTTAGCAGCAGTCAGGTAGCATGCTCTGAGGCTATTCAGCCATGTGAACTCAGCAGAGTAAGGGGAGATACTCAGGAGTTATGCTTTACAAGTCCCTCCCTGTTCCAAACCAAAGTGCTAAGGTAGGTGCACCCTTGTTAACCTGTTGCTGTGAGATTAACAGAAAAGGAGCACTTCCCAAATGCTACATGCAGCATTTGTATGCAATATGTATGATGTAAGCAAACACTGTGTCCTAGGCTCATTTATAGTTCCTTATATCTTGGTTGCTTTCAAAGCTGCTTGTGATTGCTGCTGGCACACAAATGAGTCAAAGCAGTCTAAAATAAAGCAAATAAAATAACCTTATTAGAAATGAAATTGGAAATGTCCAAGTAGAATGACTCTCTTGGTAGTGAACTGAGTGCTAACATTACTAATTTAGATTACTTTTTCTGTTTGTTGACAGCTGAGGACTAGCAACAAAAGAAGGAATAGCGTTTGTGTGCATATCAGCTATTGTGATCTGTTCTAGTGGACAGTTGGGCTTGTGAATGTACCATGTTGTCAGGGCACATGTTTGCTATCCAAAATGAGTTACTCTCCCAGAGTTGAGATCATGTGCCCCTTTTCAGTGGTCATGTATTATGTACTGTTATGGGCTAGGTGCTGGCTGGAGATGTATGCAGCAGTGAACAGAGTACCTAGACGGCTTATTTTGCTCGGGCTAGCTGGTGTGATGGAAAAACCAACTTGGTGTTACAAGCAGCTTGTCTAGGGCTGGGATTTTGTCACAGTATTAGTAAATGCACCCAAATGTTGACCTCTCCTTCATGTAGGCTGGTAGATCATCGGCTTTACGGGTGTCATGACTGTAAGCTCAGTGGTGCCTTTGCCTGCTGCATGTTCTGCCACAGGAGTGCTGCTCAGAAGGAGAAAGCAGGGAAAGCTGCTCAGAGAGAAAAAGAGGAAAATAGGGCTCAATCCAAGTCAAACTGGAAGTACTTCTGCTGCTGCTGCTTCTTCTTTAACCCTCATGAGTGTAAATTCCAAGAATACTCATTTTTGGAAACACTTAAACAAGCATTACTGGGATGAAATATCTCCCCAGAATCTGAAGCTGCTCAGTGAAATTGAGTCTTGTCAAATTGGAGAGTGCTAATAGCTGTCTTCATTGTATAGTCAACCCTCCCAAAGCAGAAATTAGGTCCCCAGGGAAGTTTTATGTCAGAAATATAAGCTCCTGCAGGCCTTTAGGCACCTCTAGGTAGCAGCAGTATGCAGGTTTTGAGATTAAAATTTTGACAGTAGGTGCTCAAATCAGATAGATACCCAAGTAGTACCTGTCTCCTGGTGAAGAAGAGTCAGCATAAGAATTTCATTTTTAATGAAGAAAGTATTCCTGATCTGTGTGAACACAGATCACAGATCTAGATACTGAGAGGTTCAGAACAGATATATCATTGCCTGGACTTAAGCCACGTCTTTATTTCTTCCATAACCTTTTTAGTTAAAATCACAATCTGGATTATGGCACATAGAGGAGAAAAACAGGAAATCGTGGTAAGACCTAGTATTTCAAAAAGGCAGAGAGCGAAAATCTTTCCAGACTTGAGATTAGACAGGTTTTGCATCTGACATTGCATCCTCTGGTTGGCAAAAGAAATAGAGACATCAGCTGTTTTCTCAGTGCTGTTGTTTCTGATGTAAGGCTTGACACTGAGAGATGAAGTGGCTGACAAAGCGCTGTCAAAGCCAGCACTCCACATGGTGAAAACTGATACCGTTTCATTGCCAACAACAAAGGTGCTACCTCAGACAAATGTAGAGAATGTTTCCCAATTTGCAAACAAAATCAAAGATTTCCCCTGTTTTAATGGCTTCTAATTCCCAGGTTGGGGGCTGCCCTGAACAATTATTTGAATAATGTTTGGCTGCCTGTATAAACCCTGAGAAAGTAGCAGCCAGAACTGAAGAATGACATGGCACTACTCTTCTGTCAGCCGTACAAGGTGCCACTTTGACTCATGTTTTCAGAGCAACCACAGCCAGGGCAAGGTAAAAGAGAACTCACTGGTTGTGTAGCAAAGCAAAGCAATCTCTTCCCTGATCAAAAGACCATCTCAGCAATGTGCAGGGGATCAGAGGATGTAAACATTACCTACATTTCCCTTTGGTGAGGTGACCTACCCCATAGAGGATTTGGCAGGGAGTAGCCCCATCTCTTATAAGGCTATTAGGGACAGTCTGGGAATTTCTGTTGCTGTCAGGTATGAGAAATTTACCTCCCAATGGAGAACTGAGCTATTTTCTGAGTATTTCAATCATCTCAGTTACCTGAAACACTAAAAGAAGGTCTTCAAGCATGCTCAAAAGCCTCTGTGACAAAAAGGAGGTAATCTGCTGTGACCAAAATAGCAAAAGCAAATAGGATTTAAATGATCTTTTTGCTTAGCTTTGTTGACTATATCCCTCCCATCTTCCTGATGGTTTCAGAAGAAAAATAAGGATAAGCCTAGAAATTGCATCTATGCTTTCTACATTTGGACACTAATTGCATTGTTAGCTGCTGCAGTTGTGCATAACTTGAGCCTCTATGTACCATGTACTGTGAAAACACGCAAGAGTGATCTTCAATTTTAAACGTGTGTGTGAGGTGAACACCAGAGAACTGTCTGAGAATACCTTTTTAGTGAAAGCTATCATCTTCCTAAGGAAGCTATTCATGCCCTAGAAAAATGAGCCTTTTCTCAGAAAAATATAGGTAATATAATCATAGAATTAGAGGATAATTCAGGCTAGAAGGGATCTGAGGAGGTCTGTAGTCTGATCTCCTGCTCAAAGCAGGGTCAACTCCGAGGTCAGACTATGTTCCTCAGGCTTTATCCAGTTAGGACTTGAAAAACATCCATGGATGGAGACTGCCCAGCATTGCTGGGTAACCTGCTCCACTGTTTAGCTGTGCACATTGTCTCAAATTTCTTTACTGTTACTCCTTACTCTTATCAATGATCTTTAACTTCCACTTCAGGGGAGGTGACAGAAATGTCAGGTGCAAAGAACCTTTTAAAAATAACCAAAAGTTTGCTTATTCTGCTTAGAATAGTTTGATTAAAGATAAACTTTTTTTCTTTCCCCGTTGGATGAGGATCATTTTTGGGAGAAACAGTTTATAATTTCCTTTATAGAGTAAACATCACTGGCTTGCATGTTTATATTATCTCTGACTTAAAGATGACTCTCCAGTATGCATACACCTGCACTGATTCATAACACAGCATTTAAAGAATCCTATCAGTGTCTGATGCACCTACTGCTCTAATTTAACAAACTTATTCTCACTAAATTGCATTTCTTTATAGAGGAGGCGAATGGTGTGTGTAGTAATTTCAAAAACGTTCTTGCTATGAAGCCAGTGACTGTTGCCTTGGTGAAATCACATATTTTAAAACCTGAAACACTGGAAAATTGTTTTATCAGGACAGGTAATAGATTCAGCTGATAGTGGATAAAGCTGGAACCCAATGGTACTATAAGGATAATAGAAACAAAATACTGAAGTCAAGGTAAGATTAACCTTAAATCTTGAGATTTCTCATGTTCTGGAAAACCCCAACAACTGTACCCTGGTTTCATTCTGATGGCAAAGCAACAATGATGTTACTGACATTTTAATGTTTTTGATGAAATCTGATATCTTTTCAAGTTTAAAAAATTCAAGTGTTTTCCAAACTAGTCTTCTTCCTCTGAATTAACTCATGACTCAGAACCATTTACAGAGAGTGGTGGGAGGAAACTGTGCTGGAGGCTGCCCTGCAGATGCCTAAGGATGGGGTAAAACTTTGGCAGTGAAAAGAAAGAAAAAGGTTCTTCACAAAAAAGGTGATTTGTCACCTCCCACTCTTTTAATTTCTAGTCCTGCCTGCACTTTCAAAAGCAATTTCTCTTTTTCAAAAGGTAAACTTTCAAAAAATAAGGCAAACAAGCAAATAAAAATCAGGTTCAAACCTGAAACAACTGAACCTGTGCTGGAAAACACCCTGTGAAAACAAAGAAAGAAACAGAACCAAGTAGTGTGCCACAGTTGTGAGGCTCTTTCATGACTCGCCAGCTTTTCAGCAGCATCCAAGCCATGTTTAGGTAGATCATGCTGGCAAGCCTGGAGCAGCCCAAGCTCTTTTTGGGCCGGCTGCATTCCAGCCCCATTGAAACAAGTGGGACTCCAGCCACCCGCTTCCTTCTGGCCTTACATTTGACAGGAGAAAACTTGTATGGTTTTCCCCACCTCCATTCTCTTTTATATGCAAAACAGCCAAATCCCTTTCTTCTTTCCAGTACAAAAAGAGCTGCAGACAATGGGAAATTATAACTACCAAGGACTAGAACAAAACCAAAGGATATCTGGTCTGTTAAATATAACCACCAGCACCTCCACTTTTTGGCAGGAGACTTGTGATGTCAGCATTAGTGTCTCACACTGAAGGTAAGCACCTTATGGTTTTTTTACCTATTTTCAGAAGTTTTGTAGCCCAAAGTGCAGATCCCATGTAGAGATAGATAGGTCCATTTGATACTGCCAATGAATTTAGCAAAGTCTGTGCCAGACCTTCCAGTGTGAACTTTCCTATCAACACTGTCACGTCTGAAAATGTCATGAAAATGGTATTCATATAATACAGGCATGTACATACACTCTCATATCTACTGTACTACTATAAATTTCCATCTGTTGAAATCACAGGAAAAGTATGGAAGAAACCAAAGTGTCTGAGTGCTAGAGGTTGAATGAGATGGGTGGGGGCAGCTTTCATCATCCTTCAGTATAAACTTTGCTATAATACTCCAGAAGGCAATGCTGCCAGAGTAAATCAACTGACGGAGCAAATTAACATAAAGTCTATAAAACTCACTTATTTACTTCCTGACACGTGAATAATGAAGCCTGAAGAAATGTCAGTCAGTCAAATGGCCTTTGAAGATAAGTGCACCTCTATTGGTTCCGGTTTCTTCATTGAAAATCAGTATTGTTTGTGTCCTACAAGGTAAGTAGTTTTTACAGAAGACTGTTTTTTGTCCATCCTTCATAATATTCATTCTAAATGGCAAACACTCTTGATAAATTGTTCAATTAGGTGAGCTGATATGCCAGTCTCATTGTCTGAGAAATTTAATGATCAACAGAAGCAACAATACTCATCAAGTAATATTGTGACAGAGTGTGTAGAAAGAAAAAAAAAGTATATGTCGTATCATCAGCTTTATTTTCAGTGCATACCAAAATTTATTTATTTTTTCATTTTCTCCTTTTGTACATAGAGCCCATGGTTTGTGGTAATTGATTCTGTCAAGCTTTTTTAGGTGAATAAAGCCTTTTTTATTTTTTTAAGATAATCTAATAATCTGCTTTTCATAATACATTGTTATCTTGATATCAGAATTCAGACCAATTTTTCCTTTGAAGGTCTACTATTGTTTCACATAATTTCAAAATACACTTAAATCCATTTTTCCATTTTAAAATATTTAAGTGTCTATTTCTAGATTTACTGGGGAATAAAAATGATAAGTTCTGCGTGGAAGCATAACAGGGGCTGTAGAAATATCTAGAATGCATTTCAGTGCTCTAAGTGAGTTCACCACATTGTGCTTAGTTATGCAAATTCTGAAATGATATCCTTAATGTTTGTTTGTTTCTTTGGGGTGGGACATTAGCGAAATGTTTTTCTTATGGATACACTTTCACTAATCAGGCATCTCCTCTCCTTGCCCCCAACTCTTATGCAGGAAAGAACTTCCTGAGTTCCAATAAAATAAATTAAAATAACTGCATTTACACTAAAGGTTTGTCTTGTAGTATTATTGAAAAATGAACCATTTCCCCATGGCAAAGTTCTTCATTATTCTGATATAAAGATTCACTAGAGCCATATTTTTTATCATCAAAAAAAGAAAGAGGAGGAAGGCACCAAATCAAAAATTTGAATTAACCGTGTTTCTTGCAACGTAGGATTTTTTTCCAGTTTAACTGATGATTCAGGATCCCACGTTATCATCATGTTCTGTCAGAACAGAATGGAGGAAAAAGAGGTTGCTGCAGGTGTGGAGGAAATACTTAGAGAAGATTGTACATAAAATTCCCTTAAACTAGTCAAAAATCATTTACTGTAGTCCAGCTGTTCATTTATCTATTTTTCTTTTAAATTTGGCATGAAAATGAGTATATTATTTTTGCAAGGATTTTTCTTTTTTCTCTTTTGCTGTTGTTGAGTTGAGAATTATCAGATGCAGCTGGGGGATTGCTGTCCTTGGGAAGCTGAGAACAGCAAACTTGGGAAAGAAGGAAGCAGGATATGGGATGCCAAGAAAAATACATTTCTGTGGCACTAATATGTAGATTTTCAACACATTTTTTTCACTTTAGGAGAGAAAGAAAAGCAAATCAAAATGCTAAGCAAAGACAGCTGTTACATTCCCTATCACAAAACTATATTTTATTTACCTCAAATTACCTCAGAGCATTTAATCTGAGTAAGAAGTTCTGCACCTTCAACCATGAACCATTGGATAGCTATGCTGTATATGGCTGGATAACTGTCTCTTCCATTCCAGTGGTGGCTTATTTTCAATGAAATGCAAAATACCCCTCATAGTCAGGTCTCTTTACTGTTTAATTGTTAAGGCTATGATTCAGGAAAGCATTCCTTTCCTGGAGAAACATGCACATACCTATCTCCAAGCATTTGTAGACAGAAAAATACAGAAGTGAAGATAGATTGTTCTCTGTCACTTGATGCAACAATTTTCCCCTTAAACACAGGCTAGCAACTTAAAATTGTTGAAGCTACGATAGGAACGGTTTTATTTTGGTGCTGAAAAAGTCAGGATGCAAATTCATTGGTCTTCATCTCACTCCTCTTCATATACCTACAAAGCAGACCCTAAAATCTGAGGCACATTTCTTGTCTGTCTTTATAATAATGGAAGGAAATTGGACTGAGGTCAACTCTCTGGTTTAAATACCTAGCTTAGGAAAGTGTGAGCCTTGCTAGGCTAAGAGCAAAGAGTAGATGTGATACCTGTACAAAATGATGAATAAGATAAAGAAGAAAACCCACATCTTTGTCTATTAACTCAAGATAAAAACTGTTGAAATTACAAATAGAACAGCTTTTTGACAAATGTGTTGAGAACCTCCTTCACATTTCCCAATGCTGGTTAAATGCAAGGCAGAGGTAAAATGTTCATATTGCACAGTTTGGTGCCAGCTCCTTCTGGATTGTGGCAACTGGTGGTTTTTGGGTGTATTTCTCCCCATTTGGTGTCTGTCTCCAAATATTTGTCTGTTTCTGTATTTGTGTCCTCTACACACCTCCACAGCTCAATTGCTAGGCAATGCAAAACAATTGGAGAAGAGTAAAAGTAGTAATCAATGTTAAATTTCTCACTTAAGTTTTATACTTCTATTAATTGTAAGCTTAAATATCTTTTAGCTAGATATTTAGACAATTACCTCCAGCCACAGTTAACTGCTGCTCCTTGGCCACTTTCTGCATTATAAGTCGTGCAAACTTAACTGAGGAACAGACTGAGAGAACATGTTAAACATACTGGACCATGAATTCTCTGTCTCCATATGTGTCTAGAAGCCAAGCTGTGCCTTGGATACCTGAATGCATTAGTTTGACCAAATGTGGTTATCTGCAGCACAGATGACAAAACCAAAGTCAGCAGCTCTTCTAAAGGGTTCCCTCTAAAGCCAATGTACAGAACAGTGGGCTCTCTCCTCTCCTCTCCTCTCCTCTCCTCTTTTTTGACTTGCTCTAATTTGATTTTTTTCCTGTTCTAAAAAATGTTATCAAGATGTTCCCAAGTTTTGGAGGAAGAAAAAATTCCTTTGTCTGGTTATCAGTACACCTTTAAATGGCTCAGATATTTGAACGGGCTGCAGTGTTCAAACATTTGGGGTGGGCCCCTTCATAATAAAGGTTGTTTGTTTATGTGTTTGTTTCATAGGCCTGTGTCCTGGTTTTTGTCAGGGTAGAGTTATTTTTCTTCCTAGAAGCTGGTACAGTGCTGTGTTTTGGATTTAGGATGAGAATAATGTTCATAACACAGTGAAGTTTTTGTTTCCAAGCAATCAAGAACATTTCAGCTTCTCATACTGGCCTGCCAAAGAGAGGATGGGGGAGGGTGTACGAGTAACTGGAAAGGAACACAACCAGGCAAGCTGACCCAAAGTGGCCAAAGAGATTTTCTGTACCATACAATGTCAGGCTCCATATGTAACTGGGGTGTTGACTGAGTGATTGAGAATTGACTGAGATTTGGCTTCAGTTAGTGAGAAATTGTGCTGTTCGCCTGTTGTTTTGCATATCATCATCACAGAATCATAGAATACAGTATCACTGAATGGTTTGTCTTGGAAGGTACCCCAAAGATCATCTGGTTCCAGGACCCTTCCCATGGGCAGGGACACCCTTCTCTAGACCAGTTTACCAAAAGCCCCATTCAACCTGGCCTTGAACACTACCAGGGAGGGGGCAGCCACAGCTTCTCTGGGCAACCTATTCCTGTGTCTCACCACCCCCACGGTTAAGAATTTATTCCTATTTAATCTAAATGATTTTAATCTAATATTGAATCTAAATCTACCATCTTTTTAAAAACCATTACCCCTTGTCCTATCACTACACTCCCCAATTAATAATAATAATCAATCACCATCATCCTTTCCTGTCCTATTAACTCTCTTTATCTTAACCCATGAGTTTTACTTTTTTAAAAAATTTTCTCTCCCCCATCCCACTGGGTAGGGCAGCAAGTGAACAGATGTATGGTTGTTTTACCCGTTGACCAGATTAAGCCACAACAGCCTATTTCTTCAGCATAAGTACTTAAATTAGTAGTAAATAGAAGATCTGTTCCAGGGAGTTTAAAGACAGCAAATGCATAGCAAACTCTTAAAAAGAGAAACAAATGTAATCATGATGTCATGTAGGAACTACAAGTTTTATTGCTGCATTGGTTCAAGGTCTTATGAGACACGAGTCCTCTGCTTTTTCAAAGTCATGTCACCATAGCAGAACTTACAGCAACTCTACTTCATCAGTACATTAAAATAAAAATTAATATTTTGAAGTGTTAGATTGCAACCAGCTAGCTGGCAGTATCTAAATAACATTTTAAATGTCACTTCTTGGATGTGACATTACTAAAGTAGGTGAGGAGTCTGTATCTTTGCCTTCTATTATTATTATTATTATCAGAAAGCTCTTAAAAGTGCTGTGTCACAACAGTCTGCTAAGAGAGGTGAAAGTCCATAATCCTCTCACTTTTTGTGCTGTGTCCCTTAGGGATGACCTTGTTTCTCTTTTCCTACAACTGGTTGCTGTCATTGGTATTATCCAAAAATCAAAGTTTACTACTTCTTCCATCTTGAACTGCTGTGGTTACCAAGAGGGGTTTTTGTGGTAGATGACACCAGATGCCCGTTTGCCCAGATTTCACTCTAATGTGTCCAAATTACATTCCTGAATCAATGTTCCTTTTCTTTTGTTGAGATAAAGGGATCTTTTTTCATCTAAACCTTGTGTGAAATAACAAAATCCTTAATATCATCTGCATGTTGGACCACAGAGAAAAACTGTCTTTTGTCTTATGTATGCATACATGAATTAAATTTGTACAATAAATATAATTTAAAAAAAAAATCAGGAAAACAATACCATGATGCAGTCAAAATTATCAGCTGTTACTGTGGTTTTAAAACAGTTTCACAAAACCAAAGTTGGATTTATGTTGTATTAATGAAAACATGGTCAGGTCTGGTTATGCTTGGAATTTTTCTGCAGGATTGTGTGTGTGTGTGTGTGTATATATACTTTTGTATTTTGTTTAAAAGGGCAGAAGGATGATTCACTTCAGTTATCTGTCAAATGATGCTGCAAATAATAAATATTCATAGTTTGGTTTTTTTATAACAGGTCACAACAGTTAAAAGAGGCATCAAGTAACACAGTAGGACTAGGTGGTAAACTAACGTAGACAGAAATAATTTTGAGGAATTTTAAACCTAAATTAAGGCAGAAAAAAGTACACATAATTGCCTGTGTTCTGCAGATGAACAGACCAATACAAGTTTAGCAGGGTATATGTATTAGACCTTGATCTTATATCTCTCCCACAAACTTTCCCTTTTTCCCTGTTATGGGGAGAAGATCTGGGCCGTGGTGTTGGAAGAGGACTGGTGCTCTCAGAGATGCTGCTTCTTGGTAATCTTAATGGTTGGAGAAAAATACACAGCCCACTGCCAGAGATCCCATTGCACTGTGAGCTGAGCTCTGTAAGACTACCCTGCAGTGTCCTTTGTACTCATGGGCCATATCCCTGACCACTGACCCTCAAGATATTGCTTAAAATGTGAAGAAAGAAGGGACACTAAATTATTGACTAAGGGCAAATATGACTTTCAAAACCCAATCAACTCTCCTGTCTGCGTGGCATTCCTTCAGCTGCTTGTCCTCTGCTATGCAAGGTGCAGCTGGGACAGAGTGAGCTGGCTGGAAACACCTCTCTCAAATCTGCTGGCACTGAGAGTGCTGGAAAACAAAAATATAAAGAAGTTGTGTTAATTTCAAGGTCCATTAGGCACAGAGGAACTGCTCCTGTTCCCAAAGAAGTTAAACTCTCATTGATTGTAAAACTCTCATTGGCTGCAGAGGGGCAGGATCAGTCCATAGAGAAAGAATAATCAATGCTCTGTATGAAAAAAAAAGAACATTATTGAGCGAGATTTTTTTTTTCCCCAGTTGTTACGGGGACTATTTTCCAAATTCCCAGTGTGGCAGATACAAAACTTCAATAAGGCAATTTACCTGAATATAGTTGCCATATAATTACAAATTTACAAGGTTTGGGGCCTGAAGATATCCAATATTTTAACATCAATGTCTGTATAATACCATGGATTCCTCCAAGAGTCTAGTCAAATGCATGTGCTTTCATCATAATGGCTTAAGGCAAGTATAAAAAAATTGGAACTATGTTGAGAGAAAATCTGACCAAACAAAACCTTGACAGTATTTCGGCCAGGAGCTCCTTATTCACTTCCTCACACGTGTAGTACATTTATTGCAGAGCTCATGTATAGCATAAAGGTCGTAAAATATCTATCAATGCCTTTCTACTTACTTGACATTTAGAGACTCTCCTGTTCCATTACCTTTGCTTTACTTTGTGACATTTTTATCAACTTCAACATTAACAATGCAGATTTTACAACTAATACACTTAAAAGGTACAAAGATGTCAGCAACATCAATTATATAAAAGAAAATTACAGCTCCTGTTTTATCTCAGAGGTAATTAAATGAGCTGTAATTATTAGCCTAGATTCATTAGATTCATGTTCTCATGACCTCCTCAGATTGGATTATTGTAATTCTTGGTACGTCTGTCTGCCAAGGCAACGCAGTAGCAGCCTTGAATGCAGTCAAAAAGGCACAGGTAAGAGGACTGTTAAAACACAAATTATTTAGGCCCTTTACAATTCACTGCAAATGAATTCTCTATTATCTGTCCAATATAATATTGCAATAATTTCTCAGTGTTTTGTGGATAGGGACGTTCATACTACCAGGTTGTTGTTATTGTGGAGTTGTTAATCCAGTGCTACAGTTGTGTTCAGAGCAGAGCAGCTTGGAGCAACAAATCTGATTTGTACAGTGGCATGTAAGATATGTGATGTGTGAGATGTGTTCATATCTTGGCTGCAGGCATTTTGCTTATACTATGACCTTATTACTTGGAGACCAGAACTAGAACGGGTTTGAATTTAGTAACAGAAGTAGTTAAGTCTATAGAAAGCGAACATGTTTCATGTAGGCAATAGGGAAAGGATAATCCAGAGGCAAAACCATGTGATAGACTATAAATATAGGACCAACAGTATATTAGATGAGCTAGAAGATATATCACTTATAGATTGAGTGAAATGTAGCATCTTGGGCATCATCTAAAGTGGTCTTAAATTTTCTGTATCCCTTGATCTCTTGATTGCAACACTATTAGGTTTCTGCCTTTAGAAGCAGTTTTGAAGAGGTCCTTAAACTGAAAGACTGTTTGGCTTCCAAAAATCACATGTAAGACTTATCTGCTGGTGGTATTTTGTCTAAAGAACAAATCTTGGTCTATTATTAGAATTGTCCACGCAGTGCCTGTGGTTGGGTAGTCATTGCCTGTGATATAAAGTATTATGTCACAGAGAATTTTGTGGGATCACTGCCATTCTAGTCAGGTACCTGTGCTTTAGTCCTTGGCAGCTAAAGAACAACGTTAGTAGAACACTGAAATTACATTAGCTTTGATGCGTAGTTTCAAAATACTCCCCCTGGATGACAGCAAAGCTGTTTAATCTTTGGAAAAAAAGTCTCATCAGACATCAGTGAAAAAAACCCACAAAACCTCACAAGAAATTAATATTTTGTGTTTATCAACATATCTTTGTATTCTATATGGAATCCTCCCAGAGATGGGGCCAAATTTAGTTTTCACCCAGACAAGACTTAACATTGTCATGAATACCATTAGGAGCAAGAGCAGGCCAACAGAGATAAAATTAAAGCATCGCATACCTCAAATAGTGTCTGTTCAGGGACTATCAGAAAAATGCAAAAATCATCTGATAAGAACTGATGGAAGAGCTGGAAGTCCAATCTTCTGAATCCCAAAAGAAAGTAAAAATATTCCCTATGATGCCATTGCATGTGAAAGTCTTCTAATATGAAATTTTAAAAAGCCCCAAACCTCAAACCTAGGTAATACAAGTAAAAAAATCTAATATGGACTGATACAGTGGAGCAATCTAGAGCAATGTCTAGATATGGTCACCTTTGCACTCACAGAGTAGCACCTTACTCAGGAAATTCATTAAAATTAATCATAGAATTAAAATTAATCGTAGAGTTATATAATCATAGAATGCTTTAGGTTGGAAGGGACCTGCAAGACCATCTAGTTCCAACCCTGCTGCCATGGGCAGGGACACCCTCACTAGATCAGTTTGCCCAAAGCACCATCTAACCTCTCCTTAAATGCCTCCAGTGATGGGGCTTAATGAGCCCAGCTGCTGGGGAGTAGGGCTCT
>VZTU01015899.1:0-34190 GCA_013400835.1 Zapornia atra
GGCTTTGAACTAGACGATCTTCAGAAGTGTCTCCCAACCTCAGCTGTTGTGATTCTATGCTTCTGCTTATGATGTGTTACTTCAGGTCTGATACATGTGGTGCCTCGGTCTTTATGGAAGAGGTAGGCATCGCAAACCCATTTAATGGTTGAACTCAATGATCTATGGAGTTGTTTCCAATCTAAATAATTCTATACTTCTGTGGAACTCTGGAGGATAGCTTTCTCCTAAAGACAACCTACTTCCCAACCTTTCTAGATTGTGTTTCAAAAGTAAATGCCTTAAAAGGTACAATGGAGTCCTCTTTTGAAGGTACATGTCTTACTTTCCACCTCTCAGTCTGCCATCGGTCAGAAAAGATGCCATGTGCCATTAGACTTTTTCTGCTGATGGTGTTGTCCTTTTAACATATGTAGCAACTGAAGTACCTATAATATTTTCTGAATCTCCATGAATCAAATGAGCTATATTTGGAACACTCAACAAGAAAGTCTATTTTGGTATTCCTGGCCCTCATCACTACAGCTGGCTCTTTTTCTTCTTAACCATTGCTGGTTTTTAAATATCTGTAAAGGTTGAATTCAGTCGCATCTCTGTAGATGCGCTTTCTGTTGTGGTACTTTAAGAAGCTGCAGAATGGTGTTTGGCCAAATAGTAAAATTAAATGTGAAGTGATTTTTCAGGCTCACTTTTGTGCTATCCTATGGCACCGTAACTTTTTTCTGATTTCCAAATTGAAAATGGCAGATTCTCATAGCAGTAAAGCCAGAAAAGAAGGGGTCTTCCAGGAAATATCAAAGCTGGTTTTTGGTGGATATAAAAAACTTTCCCCCCTTTTTTTGAATTATGACATTAAGTCCTATAGTACAGTTATGACTTCTCAGGAATAGGCAAAGGTTAGAGCTGAAGATCAAGAAACTGACAGAGGGCAGTTTGGAAGAAAGGCTTGAAACAAGTAAGACTTTAAGATCTAATGGCATATTCCATCGCACAACAAATTACAGAAGACTGAGGAAGTGGACAGTATGAAGAATTTGCACTATGTGATACTGGGTGGAAGAACATTTTTCTTGAACTTAATATCTGGAAACTTCTTGTCCATTGAATATGTGAAATAACTAGGTAAAAGAGAACATCTAGTACTAAAGCATTACTGTTTTATTAGAGGATTTTTTTTCTGACTATTTCAAGAGAGATTTCCCACAAATTTTCCTGTGTATATATGCTAAATTAAGATTTTAATGCTTTTCCCTTTTTGCTCTATCGTTATTCTAGAAAAGCCCATAGGCTTCCCTTTTTGGAAACTGATTTAGTATAAAATCAGTCATTTGTGCTTATCATTCAGAGACATTTATAGTCTTTTAATCTAAGATGAGAAATTGTTTATTAAACTACTAATGGGTTTTTTCTTAATCTTGTCTTTTTTATTGCTAGCATTAAAAAAATTTCTGTACATTTTAACATCTGAAAATGTCCAAATTCAAAGATTGATATCAAACATCCTTATTGTTTGTGGATATCTCATTAATTACTTTGATGTTGTCATTAAGCCACCAATGCTTTGATTAATCTATGGATCGGGCACAAATTCTCATAATCAACAACATAAAGGCTGGTGTCAGTACAACTCCGTCTCACGTGCTCATGCTTTCTCTTCACCCTGCAGAGGTTATACAATGGTAATGTCAGACTTCAGTGTGAAGTAGTGCTGACATCAGAAGAGCTACAAATTCAATGAGATTTGTGAGGAAGTTAATTTGTCTCTACATATTGTATTGTATCTAAATGCATGCTGGAAGAAAAAAAAATTAAACTTTCTGGTAATGCTGCTGCTAGGAAAGCATACTAAAGAATTTGGGGGGCAGGGCAGTATCCATTAGAAATGGACTATAGAGGATTCCCAGCATATTCAGCAGGAAGAATGTGAGAAATACTCTTGGCATTGTACTTGAACGCCAGCAGCAGTAAGAGAGAATGCAGGCAAGTCATTAGTGTACACTCCTGTATGAGCTCAGGTCTTGATTATCCCTTTCCAGTGCCTTCAGAGCGTAGAGGAAAGACGACTGCTAAAAGACCTGTCCTTTCTTAGAAAGCTGGGGTGCATAATTATATAGGTTTACCTGTCCTTTTCCAAAGGGACAAATGGCACCTCTTCTCCAGTCCCTCTCCTGACTAGTCTTTCTTTTCTTCCCCTTTTCCTTAACTGTCAATTTTTTAAGTGCAACACTTTTAAAGTTCTTCCTGGCACGGAACACCAAGCATGTCTGCTTGTGTGGGGGGACTGGGTCTCCCTTGCTTCCTGACACTGATAAGTCCTGAAGTTGCTGTGGAAAGCGAGTTGATTCTGCTCAGTTTCTCCTTTTCAAGCAAGAATTCTCCTGATCACAGTGAAATGCAGTGTCCAGTCCTACCAGGCTGTACTTGGTTCAAGCTTTGTGCCACATTTTTCACCTGAGTGCTTAGGGCTGAATTCAGAGTAAGTATAATTAGATGCCTCTCCTTAATAAATCAAGCTGTCCTGCTCAGTGTAAGTTTGATTTAGATGTTAGGCCATAGGTCTTATGACTGCATGAGAGTGAGTGTCCTATGCATGTGGCATTGCCTAATGCTGTGATGAGAAGATCATGTCAGATGTGTCTAATCATAACAGTGTTTATTCCTTTCACTCTGAATCTACCCCCTTCATGATAAATGTGTGTCAATGCTGAGATAAAAATAGTATTTGACAAGATAGTTGGGTATGTTTCATTTTATTAACATATTCAACTTATTCTCCTCAAATATGTGAATAGTGGATACATACATGAATAGCATATTTTTTTCAGTCAACATTCTGTGAGGTTTTTTATTACATTATTTTAATTAAACAAAATAAGATATGACAAGTAAAGGATTTCATGGTGAGTATAGTTCTCCTCACAAGGCGTGGTAAAGCATGTAGTTGAAAGTGGGTATTAACCATTCAGAATTGGGCATTAATAATCACTCTAGACTGACTCAAGTGGCCTTTGGTTTCCTTAGTGAAATAAATATTATTGGATAAAGGAAGCATTTGCTGGTTGTAGTGATCAGGGCCAAGATTTTGCTCTTGCCCAAAGGAAAAGCTCCACTTGTGTTCTAAAGCCTTCTGTGATGTCTCTGAGATTAGTTTGCTCATGACAGCACAGTGTAACTTTTAAATATATTCAGGGCACATCATACTGCCTATGAAGGAAACCAAATGTCCTCTCTGGAATTGCATAATGTAGTAGGTGTCACAAGCCAGAAATAATGAAGATAAATGAGATTATGGACCCAAACAAAAGTATATATTTTCTAGATAATGCCCTCCAGTCAGACATGGGGAAAGTGAAAACATTCCATTTCATTGTACACTGAAAAAACCCAACAAAAAAACCAACTCAAAATAAACCCAAACCAGAAATGCTTCATGTATATATTATTTTGTATCTCATCGCATCAGTCTTAAGATATAGAGTAATAAAATGCTGATGACAATAAATGTCTATCTATTTCAGACAATCCTGACATATTTCTTTTGAACTTGCACTTAGAAATTCAAGTTACTTTGTATCTATATGAACAGGGTCTCAAAGAAATTAAATGTCTTGTGATTGTGTTGTGAAATGGTTGTGATTGTGATCCTGAAATGAAAGAACTGAAGGAAACCTGGAACTTACAGAGCTGTGTTGGGTTTTATTATTATTTTATGGATATTTAAATAAGAACAGCTTATAATTTCTGGAGGTGTGAGCATGCCACTGTTGTAGCTCTGCTAAATCTTCACTATGTCATGAAATGTTTCATTTTTGTTCTTGTTAACTCTTAGTTTACTAGTCCTACCTATTTGTAACAATTGTTTAACATTTTACTTGAGTGCCAGAAAAAGTAAACTGAAGTAGTTCATGGCTGTTCAGCTCTAAGCCACAACAAACAACCAGGAATGTCATCTACTATCAATCTCTTATGTTCTGTGGCCATTGTGGAAGTCACTCTGAGGTAACAGAAGCATGATGTCCTCTCCTCCCTTCAAAACCAGTCCTCTGGTAGGTACATAAGAATGGTCAGCCTGGTCTGAATAACCAAATGGAGGAAAACTTGAAATTAGTTCTGAGGTAACAATTGGTCTTTTTACATAGAACTCCTTTTTTTGGTGTGTGTTTGTGTGTATTTGTTATCACTTTAAATGTTCTTTTTTTTTTTTTTTTTTTTTAAAATGCAGGTCAGTTACAAGCAAAGCAATGTCTATATTGTTATATAGCCTGATTTTTTCTTTTTCTTAAATGTAAACTATTTTAGGAAAATCTTCCAAATGTTCTAGAAGAACATCTAGAAGATCTACAGAGACCTCAAGACTGGGATGTGCAAGGACTAGGCATTAGCTTGAAAATCCTTACAGAGTCCAGGTAATAAAATATTGGAAAGCTGGCATGGGCTTTTTTTTTTTTTTGTTTTGTTAAGGAGCAGGTCTCAACATCCCAAATTTTGAATGTGTAATGTTACCAGATATCACATGCTGTATGTGCCGTTTATTTGCATCTAAATCTTAGAGAGTCCTGTTCACAGAGAACTAAACTTTGAAACCAGCTTGTTTCTTGTGTTAACCTTGCTAGTGAGTGTGAATGTGAATTTGCTGTTTCTACATACCCGAAGGTAACGGAAGTGTGATGAAATAGGGTTAAAAAGTATCACGAGATTTGATAAGCATTCATGCATTTTATCTGACTTGGGGCATTGAATCCATGGAAACATTGGCTTTTACACATAATTTTCTCATTCACAAAATTAAGTAATTACATCCTGAGAGAAATGCACTGGCATTGAATATACAGTATCCAGACTATGTCACTACAGGTAGCAGATTGAGTTTAACTAGCCATATGGATTGTAATTGTCTAAGTATGATTAATTCATAATGTTTGTTAATTTTATGCCTTATATTATGGTTTGTTATTATAATGTCAGTCTTTTCTCTCTCTTTGTTTCTTTTTAATCTAGGTTTTGATGAGAGCCCTCCAGGGATTTTAATCTTACTATGATACTAACTAATGATGTCCTTATATTCCTGGGTCTCATCAATAGCTTGTTCCCCTTGCTGGAAGTTTCACGGAAAAGGATTCTGAAGTTAGAACAGATGGTGTGTCAGTCCATTGCAGAACTCTGTTTGCAGCCTGAGGAAAACTTTTTTTATTGAAGGTGGAAATAATGGTTTTCTGCTTAGCTTATTGTAAATTCTAAATGGGGTGATTGAAGACTATAATGATCACTGTTGTTTGATGCCTATGAGTTTCAACATCTGGCTAATGCCTTTACTAGCTGTAATGGTAAGAAAAGGCACTATAGGGTTTTTGGCTTCTTTCTCATATATGTACATATGCTGTAATCAATTTATGTTTGCACATACACACACAAATGCATGTTTGATGTATGCATATACACACACAAAGTCTGTGTGTGTGTATATATATGTAAATTGATGCCTATATAAATACCTGATTTGCACAATAATGAAACGGAACGTTACATAATGCAACATTTTTGTGCTAACGCTAGGCTTTCTTTTTTCATTACTTGAATTTGATTTCTGCTTTAACAATTGGAATTCTTTTAAATCACCTTTTATTGACTCATACCCATAGACCCAAGCCATTAACCCAAAGTAAATTAGAAATTATGGCTTTGTTTTTCCTGTAGGGTCCAAGAAGGAAGCACTAGTGAGACTGACAGAGCTGACATTTGAAAGAGGCTGGAAACGACCTCCTTCAAAGTGGTGGACCTCACTACACTGACTTTTGTCATACTTGACTTTTCAGCAGGTAATTCACTACATCACCAAAGTCACTAGTCTGTTCTGGCACTGCACTGTAATGGACTTGATGGAATTGTGATTGAAAAATAATGTTTTCACAGAGAATTTCAAAAGTGATTTCTCTACATGTGTTGGTTTTTTGCTTGGTTGTACTTCAACCTAGATAATGACAACCGCTTAGGAATATTAATTTTAGAAATAGAGATGATATAATCTTATTCAGCAGCTTGGTCTGGTATTCTTGAACTAAATTGCCATAATCTCCAATAGCATTATACTTCTTTTTTGGTCTATTTTTTGGGGTTTTGTTTGTGTTTTTTGGGGAGTTGGGTTTTTTCTTTGATTTTTTAACAGTTTGTCTATATCCAAAAAAGCATGGGAACACATATCAGATGCTTTGATTTCAATGAAACCTTAATTGCAAGCTTAAAATATTATGCCAAATTTGGACCCAAACACTCAAAGAAAATATTGTAGTCTGGTCAAGATGTGATGCTTTGTGAGTTTATGCCACATTGGTCTGGACAATTAATTATTCGGGCCAGGCCTGTAAAGTACCTATTGATAATGAGAGTGGTCAAAATATTAAGCTTCTGATTAAGGCTATCAGAATCTGACACATTAATTATCTTTAATTACAGTCTGTGTCATCTTTTCTGAAGAAAAGTTCATGAATCATATTCTGCATATAGTGTATTTACAAGTAGTTTTTAAGTAATACCATCTTGGAGTTCCGAAGTTGCGTGACATTAAAGCCTTCATTTTTCTTTTTTTTGTATCTTTTTAATTTCAGAATTTTCATATAGTAGAACATATGTGTGATTACATGAGGTTTTACTTATAATAGGAGTCTGAAGAGAACAGCTGTGACCGGTACAGAGAAGGATTGATAAACATAGAAAGCATGTGAAATAACTATGTGGGAAGTTAAAAAACTTTATTTTCCTATATTTCTTGATTCTCTTCTAGTTGGTAGTGTGTATGTAATTAATGCTACCAAATGTCATCCGCAAGAGGCTTTAAAGACCTATGCAAGTGATTTATATGATAGATGGAATGATGGGTTCTGATAGTAGCTTGGTGTTCAAAGGACAACGCTGTTCACAAAATTAAAAAATTATGTATCTATTGTGGTTCCTATTAGCTGCTGATCTTTGTGCTTTTTTTTTTTTTTTGGTGCTGTATGTTACAAGTAATTTTCCTGTACATATGAACTTGTGGATTTAATTTCTGTATAACCAAGTTTTATATTGAACTGATACTTGTCTTTCTCTTATCACTTATCTTTCTCTTACCCTTCTCACAGATGCAGTGAAATTCATAGAAACACCCACAAAGTAAGGTTTGACACATTAATTTCCTTTGCAGGGAAATAGCAGTAGTGGCATCAAATGTCCATTCATTGGTAAAATAAAAACACTGTAACAATTCCAGCATGTTAAGCTCCTTGAATAGACTTTCATGTGAGGTATATTTATTACTGTAGTTATCGCTAAGAAGCACAAAGTATAAATCAATACATAATAAAGCATCTATGGCTGGTGAGTGGTCTTTCTGTTCCATGTCTGTCTACAGGGCTGGATAGCTGGATAGCTGCTTCTGTGCCATCCCCAGGCATCACTGTTTTTTATTGCATGGTGACTGCTTCCTGCCAGGCACACATCTCTCCCTTCTGTCTGCAATCTTTGCTTGCTTATTGATGCGCCGCGCTTACGGAAACTCTAAGCTATTTTTTATTTGCAGATACCTTCCCATGAAAAATGGTGATGTTTTGAGGATTCTTTTTGTGTTTTTTCATCTGGCCTAGGATCAGAGATGTCCATGATTCGATTGGGGTCCAAGGCAAGCTGATCTCCATAGGGTATTCATCAGTTCTAGTAACCCAGATCTTGTAGTATGATTGCAGAGACTGCTGCATAAGTTTACTGCACTGAGTCCTATTAACATGCATGGCTGTACTATGTTTTAAGATCATAGCATTTTACTGAAATCACAGGAGGGATGTCTGACTTAGGCAGAAAGATACGAGAGTGTTACGGTACTTAAACTCTGTCTTTCTTTCCATGTATTTAGAACACACCAAGATTCATTTTAGCCCTTCTCTTAGCTAAATTCCAAATGATCTCTACAAAAAGAGCACTGCTGCAAAGAGCAGGGTTGGGCAGTAACTGCTTTGAGGGGGTGTGTACAATTAATGATAATCATCTAAGTTAAAAAAGTACGAAAAATCATGTGTTAACACTAGCCCAACCTTGCCTGGATAAATAAAGCTATCACTTGAGGATTTCCACTTCTGTATGTCAGTCATCTCTTCCTGTAGTAGCTCAGTTTAAAACTCTGGGAAGGAGATAACTTTTCTTTGTACATATTGCTTCTCCCTTTAAAGAAAATCTCCAGAAAAATTCTGTGCAGGGAAAAAATCCTTGATAAAAATCGAGGCGGGGAGGCTACAGTTTTTAATGCTATAGTTGTATTTGTAAAACATATCTCTCTGTGTCAGGTTATCAGTAATCTTTAATTTTAAATTCTTGTGACTTCTAGTTCTCACAGAAGTACTGCTGGCTGTGACACAATCTGTGGCTGGAAATGCTGGAATGGGGAAAAGTCAGAAAATATGGTGTATTTTCAAATACTCTCCAGTATTTTCAAAACCCTTCAAAAAACCACCTGTTTTGTCTGCTAATTACTTGGGTTTTTTAGGTGAAATATTTTGATAAAACAACCTGTGTTGCAAGTACAGCACTTAAAAAGCATTAGCAGCATAACCTCGGAGTAGAAAAACAGATTATACAAATCACAGTGTGAACTCTAGGTAAATTGAATAAAATTAGTGTATTATACAAATGCTGATTTTTAATTTTTTTTAATGGATTGGGAAAGTAAGGCATAATGTTACTTATATTGTAATGTCTTATAATTTATTTTTAGGGCATATCTTTCCCTTCTTTTTGTCCATGCATTTTATCTGTATCTCATGTAGACACCAGTCCATGATTCATTTAATTTAATTTATTGTTGCTTTTATCGTTTCTCTTTGTTTATTGAGGAGAACCCTTGTAAACAAATGTAGATTTGTATCTGTATTTACATATCCTATTTACAGGTTGGGGTTTCTTTTAACAGATAAAATCTGTTAGAATACATTTTAAGTATTATGAGTTAGGTATTAACTTGCTAAATTTAATTTTTTATGCCTCTTTTTCTACCAAAAAAATTTTCTGAACATGAAAGGGTCACAAGTCACAGACTTATTTCCAACTTATTTCTAGATAAAGATAAAATGTAGTTACACTTTGGCATTGTTCTTGTCCTTAGAGACTAAAGATGCTGCATAAAACCGGTACCTACATGGAGATGTCATTGTGGAGTGACATTAACCTTAAGACTGTCAACTTGTGAATATTTGGTGTTTCTTCAACCTTCAGTGTAAGTCTCTAAGATACCTACAAGTTAATTTGGCTAAATGAATAACTAACATGTTACGTGATTACAGATAAAGGCAATCAACTTTTTGACTCCACCTGAAAGGCCTGTCTTCACCCAATGAAGAAAGAATCCTCTGCCACAGGAGTCCATGACAGCCTGAAGTAGATTGTGCTTGGTGGAGGTATTGACCGTATTTGATCGAATCACTGAACAGTTATGGACTATAGCGAGGTTAGTGAATCATATGATGGGTACTTCTGTGAGACGCACACTTTACATCAGTTTCATAAACACCTTTTTTTTTTATATTGGTGTAATCAACATAAGTGATCAGAATGTAATACAAGAATAACTACATATATGAACATCACACGTATCATGCTGTATAAGCATTTGTCCAATGCACAGAGCAATCAAATTCATAGCTCAAAAACCTTCACTTGTATGGTGGATCTCAAAATGGGAATTCTTCTCTCTCTACATGTATGTTTGGTGTTTTCTGTGAGGTGCCTGTCATTTTAACAAAAGTGACATGCAGAGTAAAGTGGAAAGGTCCTGTTTCAACCTGGGAAGAGGGTGGGGCAGACAGCTGAATTGTTCCGTATTTTCTATGAAATCTTAATTGATTAGACGATCACCTTTATTCACCATAGAAAGACTGTCTTTCTTTATGATGGATACAACAGCAGGAGAGCAAACTGTTGGAATTGATATACTTTGTTGCTTATCTGAAAGGAGATTTTTTGCCCTAATTTTGCACAATAGTAGAAACTTCCTTTAAATCCCATTTTCCTAACCAGTGCCTAGAATAGCTCTTGTTGTTAGATTCTAAGGACTCTATTGTGGCTTTTAAGCCAGAGCCCGCAGTAGGGGTTGTGGAGGGATGCACCGCCCCCAAGAAACTCCTAGAGGGTTTGTACTTGAGGACAAATCTGATGATAGAATTTAAAAATGGAACAGACCATTGTAGATCATCCAGTCCTCCCATCTGCCAGCACAGGATTTTCCCTCCCAGATATTCTTAATGCATTGTTCAATGTAAAAGTCTCAACTCTGGGAGTTTCCAAAGCTTTGCTTGGAAAATTTTTGCCTCCTTTTTCCCTCAGAAGTAGGAGGACACAGCAGCAACCATGACCATGTCTTTTCATATATATCTGTGTGTACTTTGGAATGGCTTCTGCCTGCTGGCTGGTGTGAATAGGGGGCAGATGAGTACAACTTTTCTCTTTACAGTCTCCAGATGACTTAAACATACCACGTGATCCCTGTGCCCTAGGAGGAGATTTGTAACTGCCTTAAACCATCACCTGTCCTTTAATGAACGTCTCAGATTTTGTAAAGTGTGATCTAAAGTGTAATTGCTCAGCTCTGTAATGCAGTGAAGTTAATTTGTGGTTCAGTCAGAAAATTTTGTCCTAATTTTCTGGGTGGTGATTACTCTCCCAACCAGTGAAATTGGCTTGAATGTTCCAGTGCATTTTGTTTACTGCTGAAAGGCTGAAAAAACTCCCATGTATTATTTCTTTTGGGGGAAATAATAATAGTTCATTCTTCAGTCTTGATAACTGTTGATATTTCAGTCTTCCAGAAGGATTTTGAAAGATTTCAATTATCAGATATTTGCAACACTATTGTAAGTGCTATTGGAAAGGCACTGGGGTTTCACACACAATTCCAATCTGTAGTGTAGATGAGACCCTGCTCCTGCAGAAATTATCTTGTGTTTAACATTGTTACATATAAGCAATACCGTTGGATTTATAAAGATCAACTTGGAATCCATGGGATAAACACATTAACATTGAGCTATGTTGGGATTTGCGCTTCAGTCAGTGCCTATGAATTCTCCAATGGCTTTGGATTACTGTGATGAGTAGTGTAAATGAGACTGTGTTCTGTAAGATGTGTGGGAAGTCAGTGATGTACAAAATCTACCAGTAGTGACTAAGATAGTCAAAGAAAACACTGAAGACTAAATTTCCATTAACATGCTTGCCAGTGTTGTTGAAGAGTCAGTATATGAAACAATATGAAATCTTTAACCCAAGTGATTGGAGGTTACTGTTGGACAAATACAGGGTGTTTTTTTTTCCCCACTTTCAAAAGAATGGATTTAAGTCCCATTTGTCTGCATGTTCCTGAGTGGGGGGGAAAATTCCTTTCACATATACAAGTAGAGAAGGTAGGAGCAGATTAAAATCTGGTTAAAATGGAAAATGTCCCATATTGTTTATCCCATGATATGCAGTAGACCCGAGAAACCATCATGATGTTTTCTTTTAATGTATATTGTGCGAGATATGCAGGACATAAGGATTTATTTGTTCAGTTGATAAATCACTGTAGTGTGTTGTAGGGAAAAAAATGGTGTTACTTGGGCACTCTATAAGCCTTGTTCACGGAAGCACTGCAGCTACCAAAAACAAGTGGGGGCCATGACAATGAGTTCTTGCATTTTTAAAATTTTTGTCTCTGCTTTGTTTTGTTAGGTTCTCTCAATATCGAGTAATGAAGGTATTTCATGCAGGCTCCCAGACTTTGAAATTAGCCACTTCTAAACAGCTAGTTTACTTAGAGTATCCAGAGGTGAAAGAGTCTATATGAATATATTTGACTTAGGCTGGAGTCCATAAATAAAATTATCATATTAATGACAGCATCAGGCCAGCTTGCTACAAAATTACCGTTTAATTTTAGATGCAAAGGTATTCCTATTTTTAAAGCTATAGATTTAAGGTCAGGTTCCAGTTTCTGAAGTTCTTTGCTCGTTTAATTAGCTATCATCTGCCTTTCTAATAGTTTCTAAATCTGATTTCATACATTTCAGTTTGATTTCTGTGGTCCCAGTGAAGAATCACAGACGACAACCTGTCCTAAAAGACAGGTGGATTTTAGAGCTGTTCCTAACAGGTGTTTTCCATCCACATTGTTGTCCTGCATCATTTTGTGCCATTGTCACTCTCCAGGCAGAGAAAGCGCATGGAGCATTTCTCTCCAAAACATGTTTCGGACTGTGGGGCTCTCAACTTCCCACGAGGTAGGGTGAAGGCTTAATGGTTATAATGGTCTGAATATAAACGTATGAGTACATTTCCTTTTCTGTGCGATGGCAGCACAGATAGAATGGTTCTTTACCTGTACATTTTGCAGCTTATTTATTTATTCTTTGCAAAATAATTTTGAAGACTGTATGTTGCATACATTTTCTAGCAGTTCCTTCGCTACACTTTGCACACTTATATTCACTCCTGCAGTGATTTCATGGGCTTCCTGCCACCTGTCATTGTTCCTTTATTCTAATGTACAGTGCAGCCTCGCATAATTTATGACTTTACCTGATATTTATTAGACAGACAGGATTATTGCCCACAGATGGCTATGGTTCACAGCCAGAGGCGTCTTCACAAAACTAGCGGGAAGAGATTTATTCATGTGACCATGTGACTTCTACTGTAAGCTAATTTTAGTGCTGGGTTTCTCTTGATAAGTTAAAATGAAATGAGAACTCTGGGTCAAATTTATTCTTGCAGCAAGTGATGCAGTTCCATTGACTTCTGTTGAGTCATACCTGTATGTCAGGTGTGAAATCAGCCCTCCATGTTTTTTTATTAGAAAAATAAAATGTCCTAGAGCACATTTTAACTGCAGTGAATGTGTGAAGCTACAAATATTTCTAGTCTCAAAGCTGTACCTTTGGTGCAGAAACAACAGAAAAGGTTTATCAAGTCATACAGTTGTTGCCGGTAGATGACATTGTCTGCCAGCTTTACATTTTCTCTGCTTCTTTTTATGGGCCACTGGAGTCATATATTCTGTCGTTCACAGTGTGAGACTCAGAACATTTCTTTGGCAAAGTCAGGGAGACTGGCGTGTTGAAAGTGAGCCAACACAGTCAGGTGGTTTCATTTGTACTTGAATTTGAAACTAGTTCTCGCAGCGCATAGGACGTGAAAATCATATTGTATCCTTTGAGTACGTTTGTTTCATTGCTAGTGAACTAGTTGCCACTGGTAAATTTAAGTCCTCTCACTGGTAATAAATGCAACGAGTTGAATGAGCGGCTTTCTAATCTTTAAGGATTCTGTTCAGTAAAGTGCAACCTTAAGAGAGTCTGTGTAATAACACCACAACTACCAATATACAGAATAAAGTGCCTACAGATTTCCTTGCTGTAGATTGAGGCAGAAATTCCCAGTTTTCAGATTGTAATCTATAGGGAGTTTACAAGAACTTGTGCTTGGTAGCAACTGCACTTAAACAGAAGCCACCTGGAAAGCTAGAAATGGGAACATATAGTACACTCACCCTGCAATGTGTTAGGTGTCCTTTTTTATTCCACTTGGAAGCCAACAGGAATTAGAAGTACTCAACACTTTCAGCTTTGTGCTGTAATTCATTAATTACATATGTGTAGTTAAATATGTTAAATCAGAAGTATGAGTAAGTAAATATGCTAGGTGAAGCTCTGTCATCTGATTCAGCAGCAGAGTTGAAGCATCAATATAAATTCCTACTGTTTGTCATTCCTTCTTTTGCTGTTGTGTCAAAGAGGATGTTGATTATTTTTAGTGTTTCACTTTCCTGTATGTATGTGAAGCTGGATTGACACTTGCAAAGAGCAAACCTTATCATACTCTCTAACATGTATGTTCTTTACGTTTTCACAGTGCAGCTTAAGCCATTTGTTCCATTCCTCAAAATGGCAGAGTATGGGTAAGAGTCCAACCTGTTTTTCAGAGGTGCTTCTTGTAGATGAGGCACCTAAAAGGTAAAGAGAGCATACCTGCATGTGGAGGATTTGCAGTTTTTTGTTTTGCCAGTATGAACTAAGTACAGTTTTGTTCTTCTGCAGTCATCAAAGTTGGGCTGGCATAGCTAAGAATGCAATATGTGCCCTGCTGAAGGCTATAAAGCACTGTGTCGATGTAATATTGGGTCAGTGCATCTAAATACGAGTTCACTGCTTCAGGTGCAATGCTGCAGGATTTCACCCTAGAGAAAAGCATCTCCTCACCCTTTGCTACAGACATTTCTAGAAGGCACAGGCTAATTTCAGGTTTGACATGTCAAGGCACGGAGAAGTCATTGACACAGCAGGTGCACTTAAATATAACTGTCTAATTATACAGTGATGCAAGTTTGCTCCCAAGAAACTAAATGTACAGTGCCATGGAAAACATGGTATCTGCCTGTCATGCTGTTGAATAGGAAAGTGGTCTTCAGCAGTCAGGCACGTTTCATGTATGAAATCATAAAAATCATGGTATGGTAAACATCTGCATCATTCCCATTCTTTATTGAGTATGCACACTGTGATTTCCCTTCTGCAGATTTGTGGGATTGCAACATGTGTGCAGCTTGTTACAGAGAAACATAACTTCGGAAACCTGTCTGGGTATGTTAAGGTCTGACTTCAAGCTTATTTATTTATTTGGATTTCAATAGGTTTAAAATCCACAGCAGTAACAGTAGAGAATAACAGAGCAACATTATCCTGCAGTTACTACTAGTCTAATTCTGGCACATGGGAAAGGTCACTGCCTGCTGACTAAATCTGAGCAGAGCCTGGGGCCTCGTAGAGTGCAAGGGGTGTGAGGCAGAGAGTTTACTAACGTAGTCCTGACTTGAGGGCCCACTTCACTGATATGAGTCGTTTTCTGTCCTTCCCACAGGTCTTATGGCAAAATTCTTTTTCTTATTCAATTGGCAATTCTGCACTGGACTGATGATGCTTCATCACTACTCAGCAGTTAAAATCTACAAAGAAACAGAAGTCGAGAAATGGGAAATGTAACAAAACATTATCTAAACCAATAATCAAAGAAGTGTTGTTACCCATGCAGAAAACATGAGTAGTAAATAATGTTTATTGCATCTTAAATAGATCATCTTATTTATTAATTTACTGGCCAAGTACAGGCATTCACAAACCTTCCTCAGATGCTAAATACTAGAGTAAAATTGCAGTCGGTCTCTCCCTTCCATCTTTTGTGGAGTGCCCAGTTCAAACTTTCTCACATTTTCCAATTTCATTGTCTTATAGGATTTTTCCACCTGCTTTTGCCATGCTGTCTCTTTTACACCAACCAGATCAGTAGGGCGAGGAGAGTTGACTCTGCAACCTTAACATCATTCAGATTTGCATTAATTGTGCCCAATGACCAAAAAACATTTCAAGATAATACATATTGCCCAAACAGCCATTACAAACATCACAAAATTTGCTTAGCACTCTCTGAAATACCCCTGCTGAGAAGTAAAATGTTCCTGTAATGTACACATTTGGTCTAAGATTACCCAATTAATGTCTCTACCTTTAAATGCTATCTTCTCTCAGCTGTGATGGAGCAAGGCTGTTTGTTTTGAGCACAAAAGGAAACATTTACTGAATGACAAGATGGATATTCAAAGCAATCCAGAACAAAGACAGTGAATGCTGTGTAACAAAAAGATGAACATTCATGGTGAATCTTTTTAATATCTGAGTTTGAGATCTTAGTGAAATACCTTGCTGTTCTCCTATCAATCAACCAGACAAAAATTACGAAGTCAAGAGTGTGACTCATATGCTCACTGGTACGTTCAGCCAAAAATAAAGAGCAGAGCAGATTCTATCTTTTCTTGCTTTGCAACACTGCCTCTGGCTCCCAGCGTCACTTCACCATAACTACCCTGCCAAGAGTTGCTACTGTCAGCACTCCCTAATATGTCACATATGCAGAAACCATTCATCAACCCCGAGCTTTTCATATGTAGGCTTTTTTTTTAAGGGAAACATCAAACCCATCTCATTTCTGTCGCCCATGTTCCTTTACACGCATGCTCTCCAAGATTCTGTTGTCATCCCTAGACAGTTCCTAGGACACGAATTATTTGGAGTCAAGATACTTCCTTTGGATGAGAAAAAAGTTGTCGCTTGTTTTTTCAAGTTAGTCATATTCTGAAGAGCCTGTCTTGGAAAACCTACAGCGCTGAGAAAATGCACTCTTTTATGAGCAAGAAATACAACAGATGGTTATTATGTGACCTGGTACAACTTCAGGGCCAAGGATTTGTATTTATGTTGTTATTCTGCTGCATTTTTTTTCTTTATATTCAGGGTTGTTTTCCTTCCATTAAATATTGCTATCTCTGTACTGACATGAGTTTCTTAGATATTATGTTTTTATTTGTCAGGATTTTGTTGCAAATTGCTACAGATCCTCCCCAAATTTGACTAAAATACATTTGTGCCAAGATTTTCAGATTCTCCAAAGAATTTTGCTAATTAATTTGTTACTTAGTAAATGGTGATTTGCAGGTTACATTAGAAACATATTTTTTAAGCATCTTGTAAATATTTATAAAACTATTATATGCCAAACAGCATTTACTTTTGTTGCTTATCCCTATTTGGTGAGACTACATATGGCTAAAGAGAATAATCCCATCCATCTTTTCAGGGACAGTTTTGTGCAAGGCAGAATCCTTCTGAAGACCAAGGAAAACTTTGGGGAATCCTATTTTTTCTGGAAGAGAGCAGCGCACTGGTCTTCAGACTGTTAGTTCTGGTCATAGCCACTGGAAGGTCTAAATCACACCTGTTACTGGAAACCCTGTAGTACCCTTGGCACTTGCTGCTTTAGAGCACAGGAAGCACTGTTCTTGTGTGAAATGGATCCATCTTTTTCATTGCTTGGCAGTCTTCCTCCTTCAAATAAATACCATTGTGTCCTGCAGAAAAAACATGAGAAAGATGCTGTAGCATTCACCCTTCCAAATGACAGTCAGAGCTGTCCCTATAGAGCTCTGCTCTGTCATGCTGAAGCGCTCATTCTAGTACGCAAGTACATCCTCTTCACAGAGTCAGGTCAAAACAGCCACTCACATAATTTCATGTTTCAGGTTGTCATATGGTTCCTGGGTCCTTAGAAGTTCTGTTTGCTCCAAGGACAGCAGCCATTTGCTCCTTACATTGAGCACTATGCCACCTTTCTGCATCCGCCCTGTTTTTTTAAGGGTAGGGCAGAGGTGAATTCTCAAAGAAAAGTACCGATGATTAAATTTCCACTGAACTAAAAAAATCTGCAGGAGTTTAAAGTGACTTGCTGGCGCTGTTCAGAAGTGGGGAAGGTTGCGGTTGATCAGATCCAGTGTGATCAGTAATGTTCATGGAAAATGGTAGGAATTACTATCTAGAGATGTTCTGGAACATACAGATAATTAGACCAAAACTCTCATAATTTTTTAAGCAGAAATTTTTGTGCAGAGTTGCTGCTATTACACTTTGTAGTAAGTTTCAGAGCAACTCACTGAGTTTTTTGAAATTTTTTTTTTTGATCAAATGGTTCAGCTGTGAGGAATAGAAGGCAGAAGTAAAACCAAAGCATTGTGAATGGTATACAAGACATAGGCTTTAGCTACAAACTCAGATCTGGGTTCAACTTCTGAATTCCTGAAAGTTGTGTCCTCTTTGAGTTTAGGTTTTTGCTTTAGGCACACAAAATAGTTCCAGCAGATTTTATGCAGGCCTAATTAGGAGCATTTTTAATGGAAGAATATCAAGTTTACTTATTTATTTTATAATGAAATCCCATGTCACATAGGTCAAACCAAAGCCAAGCATAGATGCTATGTCTGTGCCAAGAGACAGTGCTGGATGCATATTGTCATTGCTCTTATATTATCTTCGTATTACAAAGAAAATGTTTGTGGGGACTTCGTTATAGCCTCTCAGTTATTGTTGGTTTTCTGTTCAGGGCTTTCTGTTCATTACAGGATCACTTGCTGATGCCAGTGTTCTCAGCTCTGTGAAATATAGTTAAATTTGCAAATGCAAGTGTATGGGCTTTAAATGTGTTAACAGGAAGCATATCATATAGCAGGTACGGTATGAAGAGAAGCTCCTCATTTGTGTTTGTCCACAAGAAGAAGGTATGTTGGTTTGTTATGTTTTAGTTCAGTTGAGTTGTCCATATAGTAAACATTGCATCTGTAGTATAAATTAAGAACCTGGCTATGGTTAAGGATTTTGCCCTTGCCATGCCTTCTCTGACTAGCAGAATGTCCTAGGCCCTGCAGTTTTTCCCTCATGCAGGAACACCAAACTTGACATCTTTTGCACTGTTTCCCCAAACAGCACACCCAATATGGCTAGGTCTAGGTTCTTCATTGGTAAAAGTTTTGTATTTCCATAAGCCATGATATTTCTAGGATACTAAAGATTCCTGAGCAGAAATTTTCAACAACCCGTAAGACTGTTGCTGTTAGACAGTTTTCTCCTTCTCTGGCCCTCTCTTTTCTGTTTCTTTCCCTCCTTTTTCTTTTTTTTTTTCCTTTTTTTCTTTCTGTTTTTAAAGTTTATGTTTGGGTGGGTTTTTTTTTTTAATTAATTTTCCAGGAAGCCCAAATCTTAAGATGTGAAATGTTTCTGAGAATTTAGTAAGAGATGCATCAATCTCCTTACTGGGCTTAAGTTGTTCTTTTCTAATTTGTTTTTGTCGATAGTAGCATGGGAAGCACCATTGATCTGAATTCAGTTTTAATTCACAATCCAAAATGAGAAGTCGTTACATGCAAGCAATGCTCATTTCTGAAAGCTTGTGCTTTTTCATAGTTGGAGTTTAGTATTTTGATTGGTTGTGGTTTTTATTTTTTTGCTCGAAATAGGACGTGAAATGAAAGAAACTGTGCTCATGGAAATTTTTGCTGGCAGCAAAACCAGGATGTGCAGGGGCTTCAGTCAGGCTTATCATCTCTTCAGATAAAAAAAAAATCAGACTAAAGCAATTAAAAAAGGTTTAAGGTAAGTCTTACAATGGTATTTAAATTTCTGGATATGAGGCTGAGCCTACAGTCATTTCCAGATTGGTCATTTCTATTGCTGTGTGCTATAAAAATACTTATCAAAATTAACATGTTTCTTGAGTTCAGCATTTGCCCTGTTTTCTAGGTAATTGATTATCTCACAGAATCTCATAAGTGATGGAGTGAAGAAAAAGAGTAGTGTAATTTCCTTCTTGTTTACTTCCTCAATACAAGTTCATTCTTTGGTCTGAAAAAAATCCAGATGTTAAAAAGGAAGTGGATATTCTTCTCTAGGTATGAACTAGTTTAATACAGTAATAGAAGCAGCAGAGTGTTTTGGATAGGTACTGCATGATTCAGGAAGACCTGCAAGTCATAACATTGAAATCCAAGTGGCAGTCATCAAGAGAGTAGTTCTGTGATCAGTAGGAATGTAAAGCCTGTAGAACAGTGCTAGCACAATGCAGAATCCACAGAACAGACAGTGTGTTTATTTGGCATAAATTCTGAATCTGATTGTAAATAATCTGAGTTGGAATTCAAAAATATTTTGCATTTTGATGTGACTTTACTTCTGGATATTGGTTCAGTCAGTACTGAAATGTATTTCTTCTTGGGATAGAAAGCAATAGCTATTCTGATGAAAAGCACTACGAGATCTTTGCTGCTGGCACTGGAGAAGTGGTGACACAGCACACAGTTGTTGATTTCATCAGTACAGGCCACAACAGTCCCAAACAGTGAGTACTCTAGTAGCCTAGTGAAAAATGGCAGCCCAGAAACACACTGCATTGAGCATATTGGGGATAGAAGTACAACATCGTCACCAACATCACTTTCTGTGGTTTGTAGGAATTCACAATATATTTTTGATATAAATTCTGGGGCTTTTATACCTCTGAAGTGTGGTGCCAAATAACCTTTCTCTCTGAAATAGTATGATCTGTTATGGTATGATACTGTACTGAGAAAGTAATGCGGTGCTACCAATAGGTTGTGCCAAGAAGTGATAGAGGTAAGTTTTGAATTGCAGTTTTGTAATTATTACTTTTCAGTTCCTTAAGGATTGTGATCTTGACTCTTGAGTTGACATGCAGGTAGGAAAATGGTGGGCTGAAATGTAAGCATAAAAACAGTTGCAAAATCTACATCTGGCAAAACTTTTCTATATGCAACATGTAAAAGCTGATGGTGGAAATGAAAGGGATGAGTAGGTATGTGCTAGTCAGATAAGGATGACCCCACCCCTCAGTTCCAATGCATGATCCTACAAACTCTTCAGACCACCCTTTTAGTTTATTTGATTTACATGATTAAATATAGCTAGGATTGGGCTTGAGAGACAACTGAGTGCCTGTAGGCAACAGAGCCAGGGCTAGGAGCCCTGCTTTCCCCACCACCCCGAGGTTAGATTGTTTGCCAGTCTCACCTCACCTGCTCCACCCTGCACACACAGCCGTGAGGGGAACAGGCAGCTGTCGCTGTGAGCTTGAGAAGCTTGTCCTGGCAGTGATCCCACCATGGAACTGCCGCTGGCGATGAAATTCCCCTTTCCCCGTGCTGTGTACCCAGTGAGGAGGGAGGCCTGCCTGCCTTGCCAGCTCCCACCTTGGCAGTGTCCTCAGCTCTGTTTGCTTTGCCCTCCCAGCCCCTTCTTTCTCCAGTACAGCCAGTGGGTGGCCGTGGGGCATGCCTCCACTTGCCAGAAAGACAATTTAAGCCTCTGAATCTTATAAGCTATGTAACAGATGTCTTTTTGTGCCTGTGGTGTGGCCAGCTTTGTACCCTGTGTAGGAAGGAGTTGCAGGGCACCCAGTAGGATATGGAGTCACACTCCCAAGTGTCCATCTGCTCTCAGGCTGAGGGCTCCTTTGCTGGGACAGTGGAAGTGTTCTGTCATCCTGACAGAAGGCCTTCACCTTGAAGGCCAAGGGCCTGCAATTGACCAGCCCTGTTTCCCTGAAGGAATAGGGAGAAACACCTCAGAGGCTGGGAGAGGACTGTGAGTGATGTCCAGGCACCTGGAAAACCAGGACATGTGAAACAGCAGCTGCCTACATTTGGCCTTGGCTGAGTGCTGCTCTCACAGGGGCAACCCACAACAGCATTAGGAAATTCCCTTCTCCAGTGGTATTCTGGATATCCAGGTCACACCCTGTGTTTTCTTTCAAAACATGTTATCTTCTTGGTCTACTTTCACATCTTTCCAGTTCCTTAGGAGCTTCCATTTCTATCTGCATTTTCTGCTCACATCCTTCTATAGAGGCTTCCACCTAGGTGTGTCTTTCTCTTCATTTCTGGTGGATGCAGTTCCCTGAAGAATTTACCTGTGCTTTTATAAGGAGAGTCTTAGGGACATGTTAAGGTGATCTGCCTTCTCACTGGGGACCTGATGACTAAAGATGTGCTATCACTAGTATGCTAACTTTATTTGGATTGAAGCACCTCAGCTTTGTGGGTAGGTAAATTGTGCTGAATTTGGTGGAATTATTTTCAGCCTAAGAGTTTGTTCAGTGGCTTTGATTTAGCCTCTTCATCATTTATTTGTTTGCAAGAATTATCTGTTCTGCATCTACCTGGATCTTATATTTTATTATATTTTGTGATCTAAAATTTGGCTAAAAGAAAAACCCTCAAGGTTGACAAGGACTAGGATTGACAGAGCTATGGCTCTTTGAAATCCCTGTTGTCCATTTAAATTTTAATGTTTCTATCATTTGTTCCTCAGTGTAAATTAACAGCCACGGCAGTGTGTTGGGTTTCTTTTCTGAAGTCAAGACTTTAAATTTAATTCAATAGCCTAGATTTACAGCTATTCTATATTTCACAAGGCAGAATCAATAATGTGACTGAAGTGAAGAAGATAAAAATTTATGGTATCTTGCAATTTAATGGTTGAAAAGATGCAATTGGAGAGATCATAAATTGTGAAGGAGTTTATGCTTCATTGCTCCTGATTCAGTGCTTGCTGTTAGAACTTGATTTGTGACTATTCACAAGGTGTGATTAATGGTGTGATCGATGCTTGCTTCAGTGCAGTAAAGCAGTTGTAATGCTCTTCATTAGAATAAATAAAATAAATTGACTGAAGCTTTATAAAAACTGTGTAACATTTAAAATCTAAAATGTCAATTTTTTTTCCTGTTACAATTTAGGTTTCTTCAGGCAGTTTCCACCTACATCACATCACTCATTGTCATTCTTTTTGGATATTATAGAAATCCATGTGGGTTTGGGTTGGCTTTATGCAAAGCTCAGTGAAGGGGAAAAAAAAAAAGAAAGAGTTGAATAGGGCTGACTAGAGTCTAAGATTTTCTAGTGGCTGTGTTTTGCCATCCTGCAAATGTACATTTATTCTCCTTTAGCACATGCAAGTTTAAAGGAATCAAGGCAGAAAATGACTTCCATATACAGCTCTACTAAAAACAATAAAAATTAATAGTTTTCATTGTTTTTAAATGGGATGGATGTATGATCAGCACCCTAGCAGAGACAATGAAGATAAAGAGGCATTTTGAGTAGCTTTTTTTTTTGTTTAAGGATGTTCATTACATAATCCAATGCTATCTCACAGTGTGTTCTAAACCACACAAGGGAATATGAGAAAACTGCAGCAGCCACAAAAGGCAGCAGAATGTAATGATTTTGATGTTGTTATTTGAAGAATTGGGCTCCAGGAGATGCAAACAAGAAATAGGGTAGAGAATGCCCTAGGATGCCTTGTACATGCCAGTTAAGTCCCCTGTGGTATATGGATCATTTTGAAGTTTAAAAATGTCTAAGTTTAAACATGCTGTGTAAAACCTGGGGAGTGAAGAAATTGTACTGTGAAATTTAGGGAAAATACTAGTGTGGCTTGAATCCAGAGGTCTTCCATTTGTTTCAGTCCTGTTTGCTTTTGTTTGCCTCATTGAGAGCTAAGCCTTGTAATTAGCTGGAAAAGTTTGACAGGTTTCCACTATTGCTCTGATTTTCCTCAGCGTCCTTTGTCATGATGTGTGTAGAGATTTCAGGTTTGTGTTTGATTTTAAGAGAAACTTTAGTTAAATCTAAAGCTACAAGACAACAAAGCATAATTTTAACAGCAGCAGTGAACTAAATATTTCTTATAATTTGTGTATCTTAAAATATGCTGTAGCAACTCCAGGCATCAATGATCATGCGTTTGCTGATTGGAATTGCAAAGAGAATAAAAAACATAAGGAAACTACTAACATTTTTGAAACATATAGCTATGTTAAATTAGTGTTTCTATTATTGCACACAGTATTTACAGACTAGCAGTTGTCACTTCAGGAAAAAAAAACACCCTTAAGATAGATCATATTCTGTCTGTCAGCAGTCTGGCAAAGATTCAGATATTAACTGCAACATGTTCTGACAGTAAACACATAGTAAAATGCGTGAGACTATAATGTAAGTAGATAAGCTTTTCTTTTGTAGATCATTTTTTGCTCCCTCACTGTCAATTGAAAAGTCAGTAATTCACACACACAAATGAGTTTCTGTGAGTCATAAAAACTGGGTTGGGTAAGAGCAGACACAATGTAGCTGCAGACACAGCCCCCAGAGCTTTGTAGCTGGAATATCCCAAGAGCCACAAGGTAGGAGTGGACAGGGAGCGTAGCTATACTAGACAGCTGTGGTTACTTGAGCAGCTGAATTTGCCTCTATGGGAAAACATAGGGTCACAAGGAGATGTGCAGCTCTAATTGTGGTTAACACAAAGGAAGGTTGACTCAAGCTAATAGTCCACTACTTGTGAGGCAGGCAAAATACCCATGGCCTTGCTCATTTGGTTAGTTCGGTTTCTTTTTTTTTTTTTTCCCCAAAGCAGCTGATGACCTATCCAACCTATTATGCTAATTGGAGAAGTAGCAACAGCAGTAACACTGAGCCCTTAGACAGAACTTGTCTGTCTTTATCATTACCAAAATGTATCATCAGTCTTGTTTTGTAGAAAAGACTAAAACATTGAATGCTTTCTCCAAAGTCATATGCCAAAGTTGATGCAGTGACCTTCCTACCTTCCCTTTAAACCTGCACCGTATTCATTTGGCTTTTCTGTCCCTCTTGTCAATGGAGGAAGCCACACTTATTTATAAGGGGTGACCAAAAGGATGCTGTGATAGGATTTTGTTTGGGACATTTTTTCTTACTTTCAACTATTAAAAAAAATAATTTCTGTTATGTATGTTTGCAGATATATTTGGCCAGAAACACATGGGCAGTATATAAATGGAAGATTTTGTTACCAGGCTGATAAAAGATCATTTCACTGTGAGAGCAGAGCCCCGTATCTTCAAATGTGGCATGCAGTAAGGGAATGGCTCAGATTAGGCCAGGTACTGGAAGCAATGTGATGATACCAGAGAAACAGAATATTACTATGTTGAGGGGGTTGGGAGGGCTGAGCACTTGCACCTTAGCTGCTTGTTGTATCTAATCTAACCTCTTCAGAAACAGCTGGACTGTGCTGTATATGGACATCCTCTGTTAGCTCCGCCAACGCTGAGGGTTTCACCTGGCAGCAGAGGCTTTTGTGAGTTAGGAGAGGCTGTGAATTGAAATAGTTCTTCCACACTGCCTTTTACAAAGGTCTTTTTCTTCTTTCTTTTTTCTTTTTCTTTTTTTCTTCAATTAATGCCTTTCTGCAGTCTAACTTAGTGCACTTCAAAGTGGACTAAACAAAAAGGTTACTCTTCAGGCAGAAAGATTGTTCACATAGGAAACTATGGCAGCATAGCTATTCCTGGCTTTTTTTGAGTGGGGAAAAAAAAAGTCATTAGTCCCTCAGAAACCTGTCTGGTTGGAATATGGAAAGGATGAGTTTACTAGTGCTGGTTCACTGCCACACAAAGGTAGCCATGTAGCCCATTTTCTAGCCTTACATGCCTGTGATACATCATGTGAACATCCAGACAGTTCATGCCTTCTGTTTATTTTTCCTCCTGAGTGAAACTTGATGTTTCTTGTCCAAACAAATATATTTCTTCCTTGTTTGGGCATCTTCTGCAAATATTGTCTTCTTTCTTGCATTGCATACTCTCTTCTTTGTTTTCCCTTTCTACGTAACTGTGGTGAACATTTAACAGGATCTCAAAATGCTGAGTTGTTTTAGTTGAAGTCAAAAAATTTCAAGTTACAGGAAAAACTGAGGCACAGCACAATTTACCCAAAGCTATACTTTGAGCCTGTTCTCGGGCCCTTAATTCCTTAAACTCAATCCTGCATCCTGTCCAACACAGGGAAAATCAAGTCTGTCTACCCAGTGGTACCTTCTCACTTTTTGAAGATGTTGGCTCTACTAGTAGTAACCAGTAGATGCTGCTGAAGAGCATCAGTACTAAATCAACTCACTACTTTTGTTGTCACTGCTAATACTGAAAGGCATATCATTTATCCCTGTTTTGTTGTTGCAAATTTGAGGTGGGCTGACAGAGTCTATTTCTTTGTTTTCTAGGAGAGAACACAGCTTTGTCCGGGTGCAGGTATGTTATTGGATTTATGCCATTCCTATTTCGTATTTGCAGCTTTCAAGAGAGATACTGCTACTAGTAGATGATCCTGCTGTTACCTTCTCATGAAGTACATCTTCTCCAAATGAGCACATTATTGCAGAATTGTGTTTTGCATGTATGGATTTAGGCTTTGGTTTCTTGGGTTTTTTTAACAAGTAGGATATAATAGAAAAGGAAGCAATTGCAGTCCTGAAACCCTTCTTCTGTAGCTACTCATTCAGTGTCATGTGGGTATAGTTGTTAGCTACAGGGAGGTAGAAATCATGATTAGAGAAGAACAGAGGTGTTCAGGTAGTAGTGCCCCAGATAGATATATAATTATTGTCACGTTGCAGCTAACGCTGCTGTCACTGTTGTCCAGTTTCACATTGTTTCGTGGGTGTATATAATAATGCAAACCAGCTGAACCGTCATTTTCTTATTTCACCAAGTCACTGTTCAGAGGCTTCTAGACATGGAGTACTACTAATTTTTCTTGGGAGGGAAGTGCCTAACACTGCTTTTTTTGTTTTTACTTGCTTCTCTTCTCACAATTACTTTTTTCACCCCCAGGGGAAGGTAGGTGAAAAAAACGAAGCCACCTGCCATGCTTAAATGTCCAGCCAGCAAACATTAAGGATACAGAGAAACAAAAAAGGCTGAGATGTCTTATAATGCAATTTCTGACACCTAGATATGGGGAGCAGTAAGTATCACTGTTAATACAAATTCAGAGGTGAATTCTCCCACCCCACCCCTATGCCCTAAATTCAGTATAGAGCTTTAGTTGTAGTCTCTCACACTGAGGAAACTTTTACTTTTTCCACAAAGAAGAATTTTGCACCCTCATGCATTTTGGTAGTAAGACAATGTTTCTTATGTTCACTCTTTCTTGTCTGTAATCTAAGTTAATTGCTAAGTAATCATATATTCATATTTCATAAAAAAGGCATTATCTATCAGCTCCTCTCAAATGACGGTGGACTTGTACTATCTCTTTATGGTTACTAAGCTAAATTCTTTTTCATCTCCCTGTTAAATCAGCCCAGTTCCCTGAATATAGATTTTAGTTTTCTTCTGACATTGCTTTGGTATGACAATGCCATTTGAAAAAAATATTTGTAGACACCAATGGGGAAGGAATGTTGGTTTTCTGCTCCATTATAAGATACTGTTGTGTAACATGGCTCCAAATCACATCAGCCAAAGTGCTCATTTACTTGTTGGCTTTTAATAGCAATGAGCCTTTCCCCAGCAAATTTCTGGTAATGTCTTTCTCCTAGAACTGTACACCATCCTATTTGCTACTGTAGATAGTAATAATCGTTACAGTATAGTGTCAGTGTATAAATATATTTAGGAAATTCTATTCTGTCTTCCCTTTGCTATTACCACTTTTTTTTTCTGGTTCTGAGTGTCTATGTCTAGTGACTACCAGTTTCTTAAGGATCCCTCACAGTTCATTAGGGGGTTGCTCAATTTATTAGGAACCAATCATGCATTCATACCTTCTTCCATCTGAAGTGCACTTTTAAATGTTAGACTACACACTAATCAAGTTGAACATAATAATGAGAGCACGTTCACATTGTTAAGGTAAATGACCCAATGCATTCATAGTGAAGACATATTTGAACTACAGTTTGTGGTTTTCATTGCAATATTGAATATTCTAGAGAACTCTGAATTGTGTTGTTTTGTGGCAGCCTTGCAAATATGTGATGATTATTAGATTGCTGGCAGAACTCTGGCTATTTCATTGCAGCTTTGTGATAAATTTCTAAGTGTCATCAACTGGGAAGGATTTTATTGTGTAAATTTCTTCCTATAAATTCGACTAATAATGCATGAATGGAATACACACCTTTACATATATGCATCTTTACCCTTACATTGAGTAGTAAATAATATATCAGGCTGAGCTTGATACTATGCACCTATTCTCAGGGAAGGCAGTAGGTATTTATCATCTTCAGTGTTAATAACATAGGATCCAAAGCTGGTAAGTGGACCTAAAGTAAAAAGTAAATTCATATTTTGAAGGTAGGAAGATGAGAGGTAGTAAATGCATAAAAACTTTCTCTTCAACATGCTTAACGGGGCATATTCTGGGATTTGGACCTTTTCATTTCCCCTTCTGGGAAATGAAAAAAATGAGTTCTTTGATGCAGGGTTAAAAGTTCTATGGGAGAACCTAAATTCTGTTTGTGCTGTGTGAGGTGTTCTGTTCTTGGGCTAATGCATGTGAAAGAAAAAGGCAATTTTACATGAGTAAATTGGTCTGATTATGTTCCTACAGAGCAGGCAGGATTAGGGTTCAGCTTTGTAAAAGGATGCCCAGTCTTCTGGGGCTAAATGCACAGCTAAATGAAGGTGAAGTACATGCAAGATAATCTAGTGAACATGGGTGATGGTAACAGTGCATATTAGCAGACACCACGGGCCATAATATGCTCCCAAGGCCCCAGCATTGTTTGGTTTCTGGTCCCAACATGCACAAGCTGCCCTGGCTGTGTATACTATGCAGGTAAAGCAGACCTCACTGTTCTCACCATGCTTTCCATCTGGTGAGCAGGAGAGTTCCTAGGGCAATGGAGTTCTTTGGCCTGCTGGTGCTTCATAACGTGATCTATGAGTGAGGACACTTCAGTTGGAGTTCATTGCCTAATGTCAGTAGACTTGCATATACCTCTAGGAAACTACCTGTCAACATGAGGGAGGTGATGCTCAGCTATCTTTCTGCTATTCCTCCTAAGTGGTGGGGGCCAGGTTTTTTCAGATTTTGAATTAAAAGTTTCCACAATGGTTACTTCAATATATGGACCACACCTAGAGATATATCTATACTGGAGACACGTCACTGCTGCTGTTATGAATTTCTGTGCATCAGTTCAGTCTCTCAGCATGAGTTTGAGGTGTGTTTTTAAATCATTGTTCTTGTTCATTTTGATATAAAATTCTAGTCTAATATTCTCTAAAGCCAGGTGAGCAATTGCACATTAAAGACAAAATCTGGCCGAAGCTTTGCCAGCTTTTTTCAGGCCAGTGAAGATGATGAAAGAAAAGGGCATGGTTCTTGGAACAACTCAAGCCCTGTGTCCAAGATCTGTAAGCCACACTTCTCAGGGCAAGCTTGTATCCTCTTGCTTTGGTCCCCACATCTTTCACCTCAGGAAGTCTGGAGAACAGCATTCTATGACCTAGGGTGATAGCAATCTGATAAGAAATTTTTCACTCCAAAATCAGCATTTTTACCATTTAGAGCACAGTGGCCAAAGTGTTTACACTAGGTTGTTTTTGATGCATGGTTTATGTCACTTACTTACCACTGCTTATGTTATTATATTTTACTTTCTTATTTTATTTTTGAAGTACTATAATTTACAAGATCATATCATTGGTTTTCATTATTTGGGCTGTTACACTCATGTTCCTAATATAAAGTAAGCAGTGAAAAATGGGCACTGTGCCCAAACTCTCAGAGATATTTATGTCTCTAAGATCCAAACTGGAGGAGGCAAACAGAAAATTTGCATTTTTTGCAGTTGGAACAAGCTTAACATCTTGCTGAAAGTGCTGGAAAGCCAAACCCAATTTGCCATCAGCAAAAACAGGGGCACATGGAAACTTAGACGTGAACTCTGTACATTACATTTATTCAAGGTGAAAGGGTTTGGGCGGCAAAGGAAAACAATTTGGGATATTTTACCAAGAGAAAGGTAGACTACATCACCTGGCTGTACTTCATCTCCCTCTTACAGGTAAGTCAGAGTCATGCGCTGTGCGAGCCACGTGTCCATGTGCATTTTGCGGACCAGCTGAGGCTGAACGGTATTTTCAGTATTAGGCTGTACTGCTCTTCCTTAATGCTTCTTACCTGCTTGGTCAGAGAAAATCCTAATTAGAGGAGAGCTACTTCTGATGACCATGTGACATTGTTATAGAAGAATAGGTACATTTTCTGGTGCTTCTAGTCTTAAATAGGAGGACAGGAAGTTTCACTGCTTTACTTAAGATAATACTGCACAGCCAAATGCATCTCTCTTCTCTACATTTTGTCTGCATTTTCCTTTCTAAAGTGCTGCTCAGTGTGGTTGGCAGTTTTCTCACTGTTAGTATTCTAGTAAAATTACAGCTGTTGCTTTTAAAAAAAGAGAAAACAAAGTGATCAGTGAGCCAGTACAATGAAAAACGTTCAAGAAGCATCTGAGATCTCATGTATAATCTCAAACATATGTCAAGAATCTCAGGCCTTGGAGTCTTATTTAATTTTTCATCCAAATATACGTCAACTGCTAAGATTTTCTAACATTTTTTTTGTGAAAAATTATTTTCTGACTAAAACTATTTTCATTTCAAAGGTTCAGCAAAAGTTATAACTTTTAATAAAAAAAAAAGAAAATGCAAAACAGCTCCAAATGCTTTGGTAGAAAACTGAGATATTTACATTTGAAATTATTACCAGAGTAGTTGGAGCTAAGATGACTTGTTCTCTTCAGTGGTTCCTTGCTAATTTCTACCATGTGCTTCCATGCCACATTTGCTTCAGCAGATGAAATCCAAGCAGAGATCTTGGTTTGGAAGAAGAATTGTAACGAGATGAAGCTTCACAGCACTGATGTTCTGGCTGCAAGGCAAGATTTCCAAAATTCAGTGTGTGCTCAAGTCTAACATTGTATTCCTTGTCTCCATCATGAGTCCCTTCTGTTGTAATTACTTCTCACGTTACTGCTTTTCACTATATCTGCTTTTTCTCAGATTGTAGTGGCTCAGATTTTTCTAAATGGATACTGATTTTTTAGAATTTGCATTTCTTAATGGAAATGAAGTTTATTTAATATTTGGGTTTCAGTACAGTTTTGTCATTGTGCCATACTCTGGAGTTGGGACCCCACCCAATGCAAACGAAGCCACAGTACCTTGATATTGCTGCCATCTCTAAGGTCTCCTTGCTGGTTTGCTCTGATTCTTTAATTCTTTATTTGTATTCTTTCCTAAGGTCTTGTTTCTAAACAATTTTTCTGAGAAATGTCAGTGATCCAGATTAAGTGTTTTCAGTCTAAGTCCATATTTACCGATGATGAAGTTCCCAATGACCTTTCAGGTCTCTCATCTGCACACTCGTAGCTTCTGTGGAGAAAGAACAAAGTGACAATTCATTTGCTTTTCTTTTAAATGTACCATGGACTTCTGCAGTTCCCCACCCTCTTTTCCCCTTCATTTGCACTTGTGGCAGTTCGCCTGCATATTCTCCTTCCTGGACCTGACAGCGCCGTTGAAGGAGGGTGATAGTGTTGTGGGGCACGATAAGGGCGAAGTTCTTTGGCACAGGAAAATCAGGCTGTAGCATTACATTTGTTTCTTCACTTGACGAATAGGATACATGTGTTGCTGAGTGCATGCTTTGTTCTGAAAGATCCAGCATGCCCCTGGTATGCATTTGTACCACTCCTGCAGCAACTAATTAGGTATTTTTAATGCGTAATAAAAATGTTTGTTTATTATATGGTCACATATGATTGATGATACTCATACTTTTTCCAATAATGATGACCTACTTCAGGCTTGTACATGAGGTATTGTCATCTTTTAGCACCTTTCACTGATTTGGTTTAATAATTTGATATCCATCTTTTAGATATTTCCTGTTTGGTGATACCTAAGAGAGATTCCCTTGTCATCTGAGGTGATAATTTTCTCCTTGAAGGTCTGCAAGGAGATTCTTGTAGAGGACCCTCAGTCAAATTGTCTATATACCTACGCTATCTCACCTGGAAGGTGAGACTCTCTGTTTAGTAGCTTTTGATGGAGAAAATGTCAGTTAAATGTCTTTCACTTTTCAGAAGTAGCACTGGGAATTTAAGGTTTGCTTCTAGTATTTTCCAGAGTCATTGGTATCAGGTAAGCCAATGTTATCATAAGTAGTAGCTTGATTCCTCAAGGTAGTGCCAGTGAACTTGGTATGAAGTGGTGAATTTTCACATGCTTGTTGAGTCCTCAGAACAAGGCTGTGAAGGTTGGCTAACTAGCCAGGTTATCTGGGTTGTCTGAATTCTGTAATCATCTTGGCAAGCATTAATTCTGCAGGCTCTGCATCATGCTAAATTGTGTGCTATAACCATGCCCTCTAGCACCTTATTTTCCTCCTAATTTTTCTTTTTTTCTCAATTTTATTTATAGAAAGAGCTGCAATGTTGCATGCATTCAGGAAAAAAAGAGAAAGGAAAAAAAAACACCCACATTTTTAAGTCAGGTCAGCTTACCAAGCCAAAACTGTAAAGGAAAATAATTTGTAAGTGGAAGCTGGTTGCAGTCTTAGCTCATGTGTGCTGCCATCTGTCAGAATGAAATAGTTGTGTTTATGTAGAACTCTATACTCGAGGACTTCTATGTTAAGACTATTAAACTGCATAACATCCCAGTGAGGGACCTAATAATAGCATATCTGTTATGCAGATGGAGGAGATAAAACTGAGTTAAATGACTTGCCCAAGAAATCACTGTCTATTACTGGCAAGAACAAGAATTGAACTAATTGACCCCATCTTTCAGAGCCTGTTATAATCTTGAGACAATTCTGCTTCCTCATCCACAACTATTTCACTTACAGCTTATCTTATCATGTTTTATATAAACAGCAAGATAACTGTAATATGGCTGAATTTTGTAAAGCGTTTTCCAATACAAAAAACACATCTGACATGTTAAGCATATTCATTTTTCTGTCTGGCCCCTCCAGTTCATAGGTCCAGCTAAATGATAAAGGATTATGAAGCCCTGTATTTTATTTTTCATTTGGAGAGACCAATTTTTTTCATTCCCCACCACCTCAATAGATTATAATTTTATCCACTACACAAGCTAACTTCATACCTCATTTCTGCCATCGATATGGCTATTTTCTACAATGTGAATAAAGTACCTGGCGTGATAAATATTGAAGTGTATCTACAGTTTCATTTTCACATACAATTGACACTTTTCAAAGAATAAAACCATTGCTGCATTATTTACTAAGTGTCCCTATTTTAATTCTGATCTTCTTGAATAGTATTTCAATACAGCAAGCAATTCAACATAATTTCTCTTCATTTATGACCATATTATATTATTTCAATATAATCATTCAGTAGTAGAATGAGTTATGTTTATGGCATACCATTCATAGGGGAAAATGTGCATTTAGATATTGGAATAATTCCAATATTACATTTCACTACTATTTCAGTGACAGGAAAATGCAGTATTCTACTACACTGAGTAACAAATAGTATGCAACGTAATCTTGCTTGCATTTTAGTTTTGCGGTGTTGGTTGTACATCAGATGACTACTGTATATCCTTAAATGCTGTTTATTTCCACTTTTTTACATTATCTGTTAATTTACTTTGTCACATTAACATGGTATCTTAAAAACATACAAGTATAGTAACTTATGTGTCTGATGCTTTTGCTACTGATGTAGAGGTATTTCTGCATCTTGTCTTTTCAAATAGGTTGTCTTCATATTGCGAAGGCAATTTGCTTGCAATAATCTGTAGCTGCTTTTCTGGAGAAAGGGAACTCAATTATATCTGGTAGGAATGCTGAAGTTGGAAAAGAAATCTTTCTGTCTGCCAAGGTTATCAAACTATCAGAAAATTACGCAGTGCTCCAAGTCCCTTTCAGTTACGACATGGCATCTCCTGTGTTTCTGGGTCTGTAACTGTAACGCTGCATATGTTTCAATAGGCCTGATTCTTTCCCATAGCTTTGCTTTGTACCACTTAAGATGTAGAAGAATCAATGGAATTGCTTCAGAGCAGTACTGGTGGAAAAAAAAAGGATTTAAAAAAAACAGGACAAAAAACCCTTATGCACAGTCTCTGTGTAACTCAATTAGCTCAATTAATGATGAATGGTAACTCTTTAATAGAAATGCTGTCAATTCTGATAGAATTTTTGACATCCTCTTTACCTATCCATGATCAAATCTAGACATGTTTTTTAGGAGAGCAAATTGCTTATTTAATGCAGTATAACTATCACTCATTGTCATAAATGTGAAAAGTTAAATGACTATTTTCCTGGTATAAACTATTAGTTCTATAACTTACTTTTCAAGAGGGAGGGAGAGATAATTGCAATTACAGGGATTTTAGCACACTAGTTACTCAATTTTGAATTGTTGGACATGAGCAGCGAATATGTGATACACAGGTTTATTTTGCTGCCTTTATGCTAAAGAATTTTTTTTTTAAAATAGCTATTATTAGTGTACATCCTGCAGCCCTGCAGTGCCATGGTTGGAGCCAAGTAAAATTAATTTCAGAGATTCCTGCACAGGATTTGCTGAAGAAAAAAAAATAGCCAGAAAATAAATAGGAAAATAGTGGGGAGGGAGGATAAGTGTCAGTGGCAAAGAAATACACAGCTCTCAGAATGTACAGATTCTGGCTTGATGTCCTCTCAGTTATCATTGAAGAATGAAGATCTTATTTAACTTGGACGTTTGAAGGACCTTCAGCATCTGCAGAGCAAATGTGTGAGAGAAGGCAAAAAAATTAAAGGATGTTTCTTAAATGGAGTTAGACTTTCAACCCCTCTGTGTCCACACCCTGGTGAGGAAACAATTCCTCCCATTTCCTGTAGTGCACAATTCATCATCGTGAGAAGCAGAAAAAGATTT
>VZTU01015899.1:34220-122744 GCA_013400835.1 Zapornia atra
ACATTGTAGTCTGGCACCTCTTATTTAAAGGCCCTTAAAGACAGAGCATAAAGGGAGGTTGTGCCAAACATATACTAGGAATATTTGATTTTTTTCCAAGGTTTGAAACAATGAAAACTATAAATATGCTAAAAACTGTAGAGGTGTTTTACATTATGTCTGTGGTAACCCTTTCTAATTATTAATCATTAGGTATTACAGATGCCTAATGAGTAACATCACGTATGATTTTGGTTAATTGTATCTGACCATGTTAATTTTGGTCTGGAGAGAGGAAGAAATTTATTCAAATTACTACCCAAAAAATTATATTTAGGCTCTGAAGCAGTTGGTGTTGGAGCAGTTGGGTCAGGTAGATCCCACAGGAGGACTTGTACTTAAAATGAAACACCTGCTTGGTGATTCGTAGGCCTGAGGCATTGCCTTAACACTTACTGTAACAGCATCTACTCTGTTGGCAGGTGTTCTCAAAATCCCTTGGAAGAGAAAACAGAGAAATGATGCTCCTTTGGGTTGTTAAATCGCTGTAATTAATTTCAGTGATTATCTTAATATTCCTGATGCTAATGTCTGCTCTTCAATTTAGCTTCATGCTCTAATCCAGTAATGCCTTGACTACAGCTATCAATAGTTGTCAGTTGATTATATTTGTTATTAGGATTTGCTTGGGATTTTTAGTGGTGTAAGAACTGGCCTTTGATTCAGTCTGCCGTATTCATTGTAATGCTGAGTACTTGAGATTTTAGAGCAAGGGAGTCATGGAGTATGTGTCCTTGCACAGGAGTGTAGAGTGGGATAAGAAAACAGAAAGAAAACCACTCACCATAAAAGCCATTAATTCTTTGGTAAGCTGTGGGAGGTTTAGCTTGTGCACTAGCTCCAAGGCCTCTGGTTCCTCACCTGCTATCTGCCTGTGGAAATTTTTGTATGAGGAAACCTCACAGAGAAAATTTCAGCATAAACAGAGTGTGTAGGAAGACTAAAGCAACCTCAGAGCCTAGTAGGATTTCTGTGGGTTCCCCATTGCTACATGCAGAGAATTCTGTTTTGATTGTTCTTGATGTTCCTTGGATCACTATGAACTCCTACCTGATGTGGATGTAAAGTCATAAAGCTGTGAAGGTAACTGATATTTCTTCTTTGAAAGACAGAGAACTATGTGCAAAAGGAGAATTAGCACAATGATATGAAGGAGATGTTTTCATATTTGCCAGAAAAAGCAAGTGAAATGTCACAGAGTTCTCCAGTGACTCACAGAGGTGCTTAGGCAGCATTGTTGAATGTCCAAATCATAGCCAGAAAAAAAATACTACTGGAGTTTAAATGAACAGACATAGACACATGAGCTCAAGGGTAGATGTAGATTTTAAAGGTTCCACATTATCTTTCATTTTAGTTTGGTACTGCAGAAAAGAGCTGTTGGAAACAAAACTGAAGACTTAAAGTAAATTTAACTTGTACAGACACTGGGACATTAAAAACATACAGAATTGATTAATGTCAACTACTTCTTGCAATTTTTTTAGCATTTGGGTTCTACTTAAAAGTCCTGCTTTATAAAACCTCCCTGGTGTGTTGAAAGGTTTCAGTGTGCTAAGCAGTAACTAGTGCAGCACAACATCACCACAGGGTGAGCAAAGGAAACAAGGAATGGAAGCAGAGCCTCAGGGTGCAAAATGTATTTTCAGCCGTAGTTCCTGAGTTTGTATAACTTGCTCCTTGTCCAATCAAGGGCAATATTCTAATTTAGAAGGATTACATAGGCTGTTTGCTAACAGTACTATAGTATTTTGCTGTTATTGTTTTGTCAGAATTTTAGTTATCCCAAATATTTTGGGGCTGGCCAAATGAAAGGGAAAAAAGGGATGTTGCTGTGTTTTTTCCCAAAAGCCCAACAGACTTGGGAGTTTTTGGCCCTGGGAGCTTCAGGGCTTGTTACCTTTTTACTTGAAAAGCTTTGAAGTATAATATGATCAGGAACTCTAAATTCCCACTGTGCACCCTGTTAAAGTTTTCAAAAGGGTTGGGGAGATAGGAGATGAGTAAGGAAAATGTCCTTAGTCTGTCCTATGCGGCTATTTCACTTGCTATAAAATACACCTCTGTGTGTGAATGAAAAGTGGTTAAGACTGATTAGGAGTCTAGAGTAATTACTTTAGGATCCTTAGATCAAAGTGTTTATCTTCTGGATACTGGTCTTTAATAAATCTAGACCAGAGAGATTATAATCTAATTGTCTACTCTAGACATTCAAATGAATCCTTTTTGGGTTTCTCTTTTGTTCTTACGTGAGTAGAAGACAAGCATTGCAAGTCTGTGAATCTAGATTGTCCTTAGTTTTTTTTTTTTTTAAGTATCTAAGAGATTAATAGTTTTTCTGACTTGAAATTATTCTTTTTCTTTTGTCACGAGCAGATCAACGGCCCGACTTCAGTACTATGCTATTGCACTTCCCATTTTAATATCCCAGTGTAATTTTTTAAACACATAAATTCATTAATTCCTGGAATTGCTTTGGATTCTCAGTGAACAGAAGTTCTTTATTTACATATATATGTGTGTGTGTATAAAGTCTAACTTTTTTTCTTATTTCTGGGGTTTTTTGTTTAATCTGCTACAGATTCAGGATTCCATTGGACAAAGTGAACCATCCATCTTTCCTATAGCTTGAAAAAAACACTATTAACCTTATCTGCAGGCTGAAAAACAAAGATCCAAGAACTTAAACCATCTACCACTGTTAATCTCATATAACACGATGCATGAGAGAAGAGAATCCAAAAGGAGAGCTCTGTGAGTTTTAAGTAAAGCTCTGGTAGAGCACTCCCACAGCTGTGATATAATAGAGCTCTCAGTGGTGCAGTGGAAGGTTAGAGGCAACAAGCTGAACAAATAAAGCCGTCTAGCCCATAGGTAAATGAGTAAGCAGAGTGATTTTCAGCCCCGTTCCAACTTAATATGTAGGTCGTAAGAAGAGGGATGGTGTAGAACATGAGCAGAAACCTGCATTTTGTGGGACAAAAGGGTAGACTGTTGCTGGCTTATTGGCTGACCTGCAGTTAGGCAAAGAAGTTTAGCCCTTGTCTTGGAGAGGCTGACTGCTGGGATTTTTTCCTATGGGGAAGATATTCTAAATCTACAAATATAATTTGGTGAGAGTAGGCCAAATTTGGGCCTGTCAACTTTGACACATCCCTTAAAAGGTTCCAAATGATAGAAATGGTGTGTAAGAGAGTTGTAACAAAGGAGAGGTTTTCAGTTCTTTTAACAGAGAGCTACATAATCACACTTTCTTGCAGAAGCATTCACTGTGAAGATCTGTCAATAGAAAACTCAAACTGTGAATATACAATTGAGCTTTATTATCCCTTTGTTATTTTGTAACTACATAGGTATGACAGACAGAAACTGATTTTAAAAGAAATTCACAATTGTCAGTGTGTCACATGCATGAATCCCACTGCTGGAAGTTTTTCAGTAAATCAGCATCTTTGGGTTGGTACGCCAAATGCCATATTTTAACAAAATGTTTTTGCTCACGGTAACACTCAAGTTCTTAATTTAAAGAGAATGAACATCCTAACATTTTGTTACAGCCTTACACAGCAGACAATGAATGACACAGTTGTAAGTACCAGATAAAAGGTCCTGAGGGGACAAGAGTATATAGGGAAACCTTCAGTTAGACCCGTTGCCAAGGCATCCCCAGGAGCCTGCATAGGCAAATAAGCACTGTATTGTAAAACAAGAATCAGGCATAAGACACCCCAGGTCCCTTAAAAGTCCTTTGACTCTGTAAAGAGTACAGTGAAAGAGTATGCAGAGGTCTCCAAACCTTCACGCACCAGCAGGACTATTTGTCTGTCTTTGTGTCTTGAGGATTTATGGTGCTACTCTTCTTGGCAGGGCCTGGAACCTGCCACACACAGTGCAGAGATATGAACCCCTCTAGTGAACTTGATAGCTCTGTCTTTCATGAGGGATGAAGAGAAGGTAGCAAAAGTCTTCCTGAGGGGGCCTTTTTTTTTAAAGGCTAACTTTATTTTGTATTAAAATTGATTTGTTTAATTTGTTTGAGAGTTTTGGGGAGGGTGTGTTGGTTATGTTTCCTCTGCCAGATTGAAGGAGCTGTTTGTGGCAGTTGTGTAGCAGACATGTTTTTCCTGCCTTGTGTCGAATCTTGGCTGCCACTATCTGTACCTGAACTCAGGCTCAGGGGGGTTCCAGTTTTAAGGCAGTTGGGGTTTGAATTTCAAAACCAGGCAAAACGTCTCTGCAAAGATGTGCATATAACAGAGATTTACCTCAACAGGCACTACACTTTTCTGCAGTCTTATTTCCCTGCCATATTTATTAAATGCATAGCCTACTAAAGGAAACAGGAATTTGGTTCCTTTAATCCTGTTTCTGACAGACCCATGAGCAAATCCTCCAACAGAGCCATGCACCTGTGACTGAGCTGGCTGAGCAGCAAAGCAGAGAGGGGAGCTGAGATCAGCTCCCTAAACAACTCGACCGCACTGAGTGACAGCTTGTTTGTGTATTGAGTGATGTGCAGGATCTGGTTCCAAATCTCACAATGGACTCGCCACTCTGTGACAGTGACTGTAATGTACTTCAATTCAGTCCTCCCACAGGAGCAACAAAGGCCAAAAAATCCACCACAAGTGTTCTTAACTTCAAAAAGAGCAACTCTGTGAAACAGAGAAGTCTACCAAAAAGAAGCTAAAGTGGGCCACTAAAATAATTAAATCCTTCCAGGGAACAAGAAGATCACTGAGCTAAGGGCACAGCAGAAGAACATGCCCCATCCTTCAGGAAGGGCTTCAGAAAAGGTAAAAGGAGACTGGCATGACTAATCAGCAAAGGAAAGAAAGCTACTAGAAATAGGAAGGACCATTCAGAAAACTGAAGTTGTGTCCAAAGAAAGTAAGTAGGAAGGACTGCAAAAACTAAACTGGCTTTATATGTAGCCAAAAGAATTTACAGAGCAACTAGTTTCAGGGATCAAAATTTCCACTAAACCTTTTTCCAATCGCCCCTGATAACCAGAATACAAAACGGCAACTCAGAGGATAAAGGCAGGGAAGCTAAATTCATTTTTCTGGGCTAATGATTGTTGTGAGTAAAACTGAGGCTATTCCCACAGAGACTTTTCAGTGAGGAGGGAGTGGTGACATCAGCAAAGGTCAGCCCAAAAATGAAGAAACTGAGGAAGGAATAGCAGTATCAAAAGACAGATGAATAGTAATAAATGGTAATAAGCAGTTTCCACCCAAAACCTGTGAAGTCTGAAACTGCTGGATCTGTCTGCCAGATCTCTTGGCATTTTTTGAATGGCAAGCACGAGAGTGGTCTGACTGATCTAGCCTGCTTGGGTTCCCAACAGGCATTGGACAATATTTCACATTAAGGACTTATACATCAATAAAACAGCCATGATGTAGAAGAGAGTTCCTGCATGGCTTAATAACTGGCCAAAAAAAGGAGAAATGGAGGATAAAAGTAACTGGGAGGCTCCTGCAAGGGAGGATGTGTCACCAGGCACGTTGTGCAGGGAGATCCATGCTGTTTAAAAATATACATAAGATACCTGGAAATGGGGGTGAATGATGAAGTGGCAAAGTTTGGTGATGATGTGAAGTTGCTCCAGGTAGCAATGTTGAGGGCCAACTGTGGAGAATTGCTGAAGTGATTGAGTTATAAAATTATTCCAATGGAATTCCGTGTAGACAAACATAAAGCACATGTATATTTGGAAAAACAAGCCTAGTTCGTGTAGGAGATGTTGGGCTCTGAAGCAGAAGACCTGGGGGTTATGATAAATAGTTCCATGAAAAATCAATGCAGTACTTGGCAGCAGTCAAAAAAACCCAAAACAAACCCCAAGTAAATTGATAGGAGTTAGAAGAGATCTATGAAATCACAACTGGCAGCAAGAAGGTGGATGTGGACTAAGTACTTGCTGTCCCTTACAGTGCAAGAACGCTGAGGCATATGGGAGAGAGAAGTTTAAAACAAGAAGAGAGAGTTCATGCAGAGGGTAAAGGGTCTTTGCAGCTCCTTTCCAAAGGCTGTAATAGAACAGAAGTGTTCATGCTTTCCAGGGGAGATCAATGCTTGCATCTGGAGGCCTGCTACATTATGTATATAGGCAAAGTAAAACCAACTCAGAAATGAGCTGAAAATATTTAGAGGCTATGAGAGTATTGAAGGGCGGAACTATAATTTGTGCTTGTGCTGGTTTTTTAGTCTCCTCAGGTGTCTGCTGCTGACCACATCTTCGTCTGGATGAATTCTCACTCTGAACCAATATGGCAGGTCAATGTCTGTATGTCATCACAGGTAATCACACATGCAAATTTTTCACATCTAGAGAGTTGTGACTTGTATTGCTAAATTAAATAATGGGTTATGGAGAAGCTCAATTATCAAAAGTAAAGTTATAGTCTTCATAGAATCATAGAGTAGTTTGGGTTGGAAGGGACCTCAAAGATCATCTAGTTCTAGTCCCCCTGACACGGGCAGGGATGCCCTCCACTAGGGCAGGTTGCCCAAAGCCCCATCCAACCTGGCCTTGAACAATGCTGGGGAGGAGCCAGCCCAAATAACAACATGACACTTTATTATTATTAACTCATACCGTTTTTCTATAAGCTGCTTTTAGTCATGAGATTCAGTGTTGGCTGTAAGAATCAGGACAGAGTGGTGTCCTGACTGCAGGAACAGTGTTTCGGTGGGCAAGTTCAGTTGGTGTTTCAACTGTTCATTTATCCCCTTGTGCAAGGAGTTCAAGGTCAGGTTCGTGTCTTCTTGCCTACTAATGACAGCTGAAATTGAGACCTAATTAGCCTAAAGTGTAGGAGCCCTTCTATCTTCAATAGTAGACCTGGTACCTGCTACCTTTTTGCACTGTTAGACTCCTTTTACGCTTATATTTAAACTGTTCTGTCATAGTTTCTTTGCCTTATATTGAGTTCTTTCTTAAGAAGTTATTTCATCTGTGTAGTTTTAATATCTTTTCATACCTGGAAATGTATAGACTTAAAAAAAAATTGTGTTTGTGCATTTGCCTGAAATCATCTCTCCATCTGTACTGTATTTAACTTGCCGACAAATTTTTTGTTTATGGATAGTATTAAGAAGCCCATATCAAACGCTTCTCATATAGCTTGATTTCACTGTAGACCATCAAGGTTGTGTCACTGTATATATTAGTATATTTTACATTTAGGTTGATTAGGAATGTTCTACAACGTGATTTCGTTTAAAAATGCTGACTGATCAAGAGTGTGATTTCTGCAAAAGCTTGTGAGTTTTATAAACATCTGTTTAGCTGCAAAATATGTTGCTTTTAACCGTCTGATTTACAGTTTGGGGTGGTTTTTTTTTTTCTTTCAGAAATGTTCTGAAAATGAGAGATTCTGTGATTTGACCAGTTTTATCTGAAATTCACCTGAGAGGGCTAGGTAGGAAAAAAACCTCAGGTAATTTTTCTTATTTCTCTATTTTTAGATGCCTGTTAAAAAAGACTATAAAGAGTTTACAGTAGAATTATAATTGAATTGATTCAAGATACAGGATCAATATAGTACTCTTCCTAAGAAATTTAACAACTCTATTACAGTTCCACATTGCCTGGTACTACGTTAAGGTGCTATCTGCCTTTTTTATATTTTTAAACATAATTCAGACTCTGAACTATCCCAATTTGATTAAATATACACAGATTATTAGTCATTCTGGAAAGAAAACAGCGGCAAAGGAGCACACTGCCCTGAAGTCAGGCTCATTTGGCAGGTTTCAGACTAACTTGATAGTAATTATGATCTCCATCAAGTGAGACAGGGAGTGAATAAGATATTTAACACTGTGTGCTTTGGCTGTGAAAACCTTTTCAACTTGTGCTTTCAATTTCTGGGTTTCAGTATTATTAAAATATTTATGCAGATATATTTTAAAAGAAATAATTATTCTTTTCTCCACACACACTTTTTTTATCTCTTGGAGACATTTCTCTCTGTTTGCTGTCTGCTTGCCAGAGATGGATGCTCTAACCACCATATAGAGCAGGACCATAAATATCGTTTTCCAGCACTGGAGCTGCAGTTACAGTGTAGTGAAATCTATCATCTCACTCATAAGATTAAATCTGTCTCTATCAGAATATGACCCAGAACTTTCTACCCACGATGATTGGATTCAATTATGTTTTTAATTTTAGAAAATTGATGCATATATTCCAGGTAATACAGGTCTTTCCATACAGTCCTTGCGTGTATAAATTGCTCTTTACTAAACATTCTAGATTCTCACATGATTTAGGTAGCACTTGTTTTTTAATGTTTCTATCTAACTCAGTGGTTCGTTCCCCAGATATACATGTGTAGGTTATATTAATGCTCAGAGTAACTGAACATCTAAATTCTGTAATGTCATTTTCTTGTGGTGATCCACTGGCCATCACAAAAAATACAGTGTATGTAGGCAGTGGAGAACTTAGCCATAAGGTGACTGGAGTGTTGTAATTATCAGGACAGACATACTTATGAAATCTCAAGATACAACTAACTCTCCTGTAAGCTCAAAAGCTATTTTATAACTCTGAAGGGTAAAGGTTACAAAGAAATTAAATTTTACCATGTTTCACGTACTTTTGCACCAGATTTAGCCAGGTCTGAAAGTCCTGGTGAAGTTGTGGTTTATAATTAATGTTTTAAAAATTGCAATACATTATGTAATGGTCATGATTTTATTCCTAGGTTTCTGTTGTATGAAGCTTATAGTTAAAAGTTTAGCATTTTCTAAATCTACTAGTAAAGCTCACATCTTATTTTTTGTGCCTTTTCAAGGCGCTCGTCCTTGAAGAGGGAACTAGCAAGAATGAGAGGCTAAGACCAGTTTTCCAGAATGTTGAGTTCTGCCTCTAACCCGGTCAAGAGCATGAATGTGATAGATGACTTTGCAACAACATAAAGGGCAAAATACAGACATGCTGCAGTATGAGTTTTTGGAAAACTTGATTTTTGGCACCCATGTCAAGCTGCTGTATGATTAAAAAATTAGGTTTGCTTTCCAGACTGCTCTAAAACTGAATGTGAACCATTGTTTGCAAATGGTAGTACTCCCAAATGTGTTTATTCTGAACCTGTCTGTACAGCAGGCTACTCTGCCATGAAGTGCAAACCTTGAACAAACTGACTACAGTGCCATAAACAACCTAAATATGGCAGATTGATGGTCCCCGAACATTTACCTTAAAAAAGCCAGGTAAACATACCTGCAGAGTCCTGGTTCCCCCATAGCTAGATTGTTTTCCTTTTGCAGGCAGCTCGCATAAAGGTTGCTTGGTATCTCTCCACTCTGCTACAGTCTATGAAGGAGACGTCTGATAGATGAAGCCTGACAAAGCAATGGACAAAGTTTGGGTTCTGGATTAAAGCTGCCAGCTTCTTCTGTCTCTTCTGTCTCTTTTTCCAAAAAAACTGAAGCACAGCCTCTGAGATCTCCTCCTCCCTCCCAGTTTTGTAATGCCACAGCCACGTGCTGTGCTTTCACTCATTGCAAGTACAGGAATAAGAGTTACCCTGTGCTGCCTTGCAGAGCAGCCTGTGGGGAAGGAGGAGCACACAGGGTGTCAAGGAGTCCAAGTGACTCCATTGGAGAGGATAGCTCTATATCTCCTTACTCAACATTTTGCAAGTCCACATTCAACTGATGCCACGATAGCTATCTTCTCAAATATGACTGGTCCTCCTGTTTCATTCTGCTGCCTCGTGCCCACAAAGTCTGGCAGGATCTTTCTAGAAAAAGCACTCTCATCACAATTCCTGCACTGCCTGGTGTGTGCTGCAGGCAGAAAGTGGGGAGGATGAAGGAAAGAAAAAAGTAGAAGGAAAACACATCCAACATATGTGGACAAACTTTTTACTATAAATTTTTTTTTGTATATGTATCATAAAAATATCATAACATTTGGCCTCCCAGTGAACCTGGCATTAATTTTTTGTCCAAGCTGGTTTGCTTTTTATTTAGACTTCCTATCTGGGTTAGCTTTTAACAAATTGAGCTGCCGCTTTCTATATGACTGAGACCATTTTTAGTACTGTGGATCAAGCTGGCAAAAAGTAAGCAGTAGTGTGAGACCATCAGCAGGTGCGTGGGAGACAGCAGCAATTTTGGAAGCCTGAAAGAGTGCATGTGAGGTTGGCAAAGGGGAATCAATGTTATAAAAAGCATAGTGAAAATCTTTCTGGTTGAAGTATTGAATTAGCTTGTACATGAATATGAAGATCTTAGGGGAAGTTGCCTGAGCCACCTGCTCACCAAATACCTATTAACGTGCTTCCTGGACACGTACTCCCTGGGTAACTGTACTGCAAAAGTCTCAGCGAATGCTTTTGTATTACCACTCTGGCAGAGAGACCAATCCACCAATTCCTGAAAATGGAAGAAGCAATTCTTCAAGCAAGAAACAGTGCTGGAGCTGGAACTCTGAGTGATGTCCTAAAGGCAAGAGGAACATTTTCATTGCCTTTAACAAGATTGGAATTTGTTGACTGATAACAACCAGTAAGAAGTTGGAGTAGCAAAGTGGTAGTTAATGAAGTGAACTCCAAAGGGTAGAGCAGAACAATGCATCAGAAACAAAGGAAAAAGTGTCTTAGGCGATCTCAAGTCTGATGTGTTGTTTATAATGCTGGTGTGGTCCTGTGGTATTCAGTGTGTCAGGGTAATCTATATTAGGAGTGAAGTCGGGAAGAATGCAAAACAAAAATGGCAATTGAGAAAAAAGATGTTTTAAACAGAAGCTGGGTCTCCAGTAGGGATGATACAGTCAGGCTTTCCTGAAGAGAGGTGTGTCAGAGATAAATGAAATGGGATTACAACAAAGATGAAAGCCTAGGAAAAGAGGGTGAGGGAGAAGGGTTCACCATTCCCAAGGCAAACACACAGCCTTGTTATGGAACTCCTTTTACAACAGGTCATTAACTTCTTATTAAACATACGTGCTGTGGGAAGTAAATATTCATGTTTTAGTGATCCAAGAATGTGTCTCACTGACCAAAGCGTTTTAGTTTCTAACAAGAGACTGACAGTATCATTTATAAGGTAAAAATGTGTTTGAATGAAAATGTTTTTTGGAGGGAAAACTTTAACCACCCCAGTGATATATAGATTCCTACTAACTTGGTCCTTTCATAGCTTCATGAAATCATCCATACTTGCTCAGTTAAATGTACAAAGGAAAAAAAGATATTGAACGTTTTAACAGAATTCTCATCCATGCTACAGAAAGTACTTTGAGCTGTGATTCTTAGTGTGAGGTAAGTTGTATCTGTTTGTATCTGCTCTTTCATGCTGTGTCATTTTCTAAGCACTAGGAAGTTGAAGTTGAAAAGGATGTCATGATATAGGAACTGTATACTTTACAGATGATTTATTATAGAAATATTTTTTTGTTTGTTTTGTTCCTGGTCTGAATGGACATAATTTCAATATAATAGAGAAGATAAAAACAAAATCACTGCAGTAGTAAGAAATATTCTGTCCTCTGTTTTACTTGAAGAAGCATACTTAATTAAGTTTCTTCTTTGTAATGAGACTATTTACCTTTTTTCTGTTCAGATGCTACCACCTTATGGTTGCATGCTATGGTGAAGACTAGGAGAATCTTAGGGATCAGTGGAGAATACAACAAAGTAGAGTGCACTCCAAGAAAGCAGAGTAAAACTACATGAAACTATACACAAATAGTATAAAATGCCTGGGAAAAATAATCTTGTAAGTTTTGGGTGAATTCATTTCCCTCCTGAAAAGGAGCTGAAATGAAAAGCTATCACCAAAATCTGCATTACATTTTATACACTTCTCAACCGTCTCCAGAGAGAAGACACACTCCAAGAGATCTTCAAGCTAGACTTCTAGAAATGGCATGCTGCCAGAGGCTGATGGAAAAAATTAAAATACTATCTGATACTGGCTCTGTGGCTTGCAGGATCATTCCCAGTCTCCAGCAGCTTTTCATAAGCAGGCGCACGCGCACGCGCACACACACACACACGAGAAAACTGTGATAAAGGGTTAATACGCTGGGTGAACACTTGTTTATATCTCTATATTGTTACCACCAGGGTGTTGATGAGCACGTATTTATCCATAAGCCACTAATTTACTGCCACTTTGCCCACGGTGTTGGAGAACCTCGTTACTTTCCAGTATCTGACTGGGAGAAGCTGACCAGAATTTTAACAGAATCATTAGAGAACTACAATGAGCTTCATGCTGCAATGAACCATGTTCTGTCTGAGGGTGTCATGCAGCACATGTAAGTTTCCTTACTTTCTGTAGGTATAATATGTGATTTAGCAAAGATAATCATTGAAGTGCAAATTCATTTAAAGGTGACCTGCAAGGGTATTAAAAATAGCCTCACATCTTTAGCGATGAATGCTGAGTGCCCCAAACGATCAGGCTAAGCCAGGCATTTAGCACAGCTTTAATATGAAATGTAACCATTTTTACTGCCAATGCTTCCAAGAAGTCTTCACCCCCCATGAATTGTTGGCTCCCTCTCAGTGTGACCCATGGACCTGCTGCTGGTCATGTCACGTCACTATAGAGCCCCAAGGCAGGTTTGGTCTGTTGGGGTATAACTCCTTATTATAAAGTAAGAGTGATTTCAAGCATTTTACATTTTTATGTGCATAGGAAACAAAGGATTTTTAAAAAAAAAAAAAAAGTTATAAATCTTTGCATATTAGAAACCTACACAGAGCTTTAGGAAAGAGATTTATGTTGCTCATCTAGCCCCATACTTTGCAAGGGGGTCATGTGATGGTTGAGCTATCATCTGCTTAAGGTATTCTAAGGGGTCACCTCATACAGGAGCAGTTACTCCTATGCAGTTAGAATTTGGGGGGATTTGAAAACAAAATTAAAAGGGGAGAGAAAATGAGATATACATGTAAATTTCCTGAATCTTCTTCTGGGGTGTTCCTGGGCATACATTCTGTGTTTCTAAATCTGACAAGTGCTTGATAAAGTGGTTTTACTTCCCATTCGTACACAGACTTTATTTTTGTGCCAGAGTGCCGACTTCAGTGCCAGTTCAGTTCAGTTCCAATTATTTTAATAATTTATTAGATTTTTTTTTCCATAAGATTTGCCAGACAGTCGCCATGGTATTTAATTAAGGAATGCTCATATAAGCAAGTATTTCCACATTCACTTGTCAGAACTAAATACCATTGTTTTTACTGGATGTTCATTTATTGCATTTCGTATAGCTTGAACTATAAAATGGCCTTGGTCAGATTTGTTTAGTGTGTATCGTTTCACCCTTTGTTTCTCACGCAAATTGAAATGATAACAACTTTCAGTTGCTGGCAAGTGTTAACTCAAAATCTGCACCTCTCCTTTTTTACAAGATAAAACAAGAAAGTATTTCTGTTTGTATTGGCTCCTTCCTTTCAGCTCTACAAGCCTAAACTGACTTCAATATAAATTTAAATAATATCTCTTATTGCAAAAACCTTGGTGCATCCAAGAGTTACCTGTTTATAGCATTCTCAGAAAAGTCATTAGATTTATCTCAGTACTAAAGTGAAAATGGTAACCCCCAAGAAATATGTACAGGCTTCATCCACTGGGACCCAGAGCAGAAAGCAAATTAGCTCTTTATCTTGTTTGGATTTTTGTTAATCAAGAAAAATGCACTTAATTACTCTGACAGGAAGCAGTGCATGCAGCAACTGAACTGAGCCTGGGGCCAGATGCCATGCAGTCTGAGATAGCATAAGTTTGTTGTGCTGCTACTCTGTAAATAGAAGAGAACCTCCTCAATTATAGTAGCTGGAGGAACTTGTTATTTTATCCAAACAGGAATTTCAATAAGTTGCATAAGAAAATCTTACCATTTTATGGTTACAATTTTTTTTAATCGATTGCTAATAAAAAATAATATTTTTAACTCAAAAACTACAGGAGCAGAGAACTGGTCAATAGAACTGCAGCTCTTGTTGAGATTCAGCCAACGCTAGTGCTAACCAGAAACTACTGTCATCCTCTAACTGTACTTGAATGTAGTCTTAGATCTGTTTACGGGGGGGATGAAAGTAGAATATTTTTCAACAGAGAAAGCCAGAAACTAAGTAGGTTAGCCTATAGGCAGAATGTTGTCGATAGGTATCTTAATGCTAACCTAAAGGTAGAGAGTAGAGCTTTGTGATGCTGTCTACCATCATGATATTTCAAGAATTATTCATCCTTCACAGCATATTTTCCTAGGATTACGACCAAGGGGAAAAAAACCCCAAAATTAATTCTATGAGCAGGAAAACAAAGCCAGGTTTTCTATGGATTTATCTCCCAGGGCTGCACTCCCATCTGAATTCCAGGATATATAATGAGTAATAATTTCACACTGTGGACTTTCTCATGCTAGGACATTATGAGATATTATCTCTTTTTTTTTTCTTCTTTTTTCTTTTTTTTTAATCTGGCACTGTGGAGTTTGGAATTTCTCTGAAACCTGGATGAGCTTAACATCTCTATGACCTTTCAACCTCACAATTTTCATTACAACTGACTAGTGAAAATTACCAACTTTGAATCAACAGACAAGCATGAAGTGTGATTGAATGAGAATTGGAATGAAGCAAATTAGTTTCCCAAAGGAAGCTACACTTAGAAAAGTTGAAATACATAAAATGTAGAGTAGGGCTCAGTCAAAACTTCCATCTAGTTCCCACTAGTTGCTCTTGGAAATACAGAAATTCAGATCAGTGGTTTGCAGCTTGGATCAGTCTATGAATATTTTACTACTATTTTCTAGCCTATCACTTTTTATAGATCAAATATCATGGGAATGCCTGCTGTCAAGAAAAAATATACACTTTTATAATTATCCTATCATCTGCATTCTGGAGTCTACTTGACACCTTGAAAGTAGTGTCAAAACCAGTCTATACTGTTTAGTAGTCTTTCACAGCTCACTGGAAGTTCATCAATTCACCAACCTCAAGGAGATACTCTGGGTATGGATCTTGGTTTGTTGTGCCATTTTGTTCCTATGCTGCAACAATTCATACAGCATTGCCAACTCTCAAATGCCATCCAAGAGGAGAGTGTTTGCTTTTCACAAGCAATGACCCTGGTCAGGCTGTGTGTAGGCAGTGGGGTTACAGTCCAACAGCAAATTGTTGAGTTTTCTTCCCATCATCGCTGTAAATTCTGAGCACTGCTCTGTGAATTGTCTGATTTCATATGTAGGCTGTTTGAGTGCTTTCCATTGATAAGTGATGTCAGAAAGCAAACTAAGAAGGCCACTTGCTACTTATGTGCATGTTTTCTCATCTGCTGTTTTCTCTTTTTCTCAGTCTTTATAAGGAATGATAATTTAACTTTTATGTTTGTTCTTTGGGCTGCAAAAAGTTGGCCACCTATCCCAAGTTCAAAACAGCATCGACAACCTATGACACAAGATCCCAATGAGGAGCTGCGGCCCAAGTCAAATGTCATGCAGCCCAGGCAGGAGATGAAGATTGTGGTGCTGTGAGCAGTGCTGTGAGAGGCAGCAGATCCCAGGTCTTGGCTATGTAAAACTCTGTGCAAGCTGGGAAACCTCTGCCTCACAGGCAGGTGATAGGGTACCAGCCAACTGGCTAGGTGAAACCTAAATCCCTTAGAAACAATGTCTCCTGGCTCCTACTGAGTTCCTACTATTACAGTTTATCTGTAATTTAGGAAAGAAACATATAATCTTGCCAATTGCCCTTTAAAAGTTGTCAGTTTCTTGTTTACACCATTTCATGAAATAGATAATATTTCAAGGTTACTTGTGACTATCTTTTGTTCTGAGATGATAGGGGATGTTTCTTCTAATTAACTCAGCATGTTCATCAGAAACAAATACTTCAAGTCTGGGGGATCTGCATTACAGAGAAATATAACTTCAAGTATGAGATAGTAACAGGTAGCTACTGTTGTTTAATCTATTGGAAATTCATTGAAAATAATGGGAATTTTACCCCACTTTCACAACTTAAAATAAAAAAAATTACAACTTTCTCAGAATATATGGCCAGTAAAAGTAAAGTGATATTAATAGATTTCTAAATCATTATTTTTACATGAATTGAAAGGCTCCAAAGATGGATCCTTTACTAAGGATATACCTATAATTATAGAAAATAAAGTAAGTATTTTACGTTTACAGTGCATAATAAAATGTAGTCAATGATGAAGAAAAATTATGTAATAGAATCCAGAACATCAGAAATGAAAGCTGCAGAAAAAAGATTTCCTGGTGTTCTCATCAGCAGAATTCTGCAGTGGAGAAGCTTACTTCTTTAAGTTGGATGTCCCACAGCACCATGTTGAAGGCAATACTGATTGAAGGCTGATTGTCATTTGCTCCTAGTATAGTTTTCTATTTCTTAGTTTCATCTTAGAAAACAGGTATTTTCATGACGTTTCTACTGGATCTCTTGCATATAAAATAACAGGTCCTTTGCTATGCAATAAAAAGCAAATTTTCACTCAACCCCTACTCCCTCAGGCTAATTTCAACCATAACATCTTGTTGGTTTTGAGGAATTTCTAAAGGATTTTCCAACATTCTGGGCTCTTTGCTCAGAAACTGAAACTCAACTTACGGATTGACATTATCTTGAAATTTTCAAAATATTTTGATTGTTTCAAAGCTAACTCCTCTGCCCCCCTTTTCTTCTGAAAGTTGGAAAATGTATAATTTTTGTTAGTAAGCTTTTTTTTTCTTTTTGAAGAACAGAATCTTTTATCAAATTGCAACCCAAATTTTTCCCTCCCGCTTTAAACCTGCTCTAAATACAAGGTAATGCACTTGTGAGTTTAAATTATAGAGTTCAGGTCTATAACTTTTCAGACAGTTTGAAGATATTGTCAGACTGTTTAATTTTAGTCCTTGGATTTGAACTTTGACAGCAGACCATTAAAAAAAGAGACAGAAAGTAAGTTAGTGAAAATCTCAACAATGAAAAAAATGAAAAAAATCCCAACAACCTGAAGTTAGCCGTACAGAAGTCTTTTACTATCTTTTAAGTGACTGTAAGAGTCTCATATGCAACTACAGTGGGCCAGAAGAAGACTTGATCTGAGTCTGGATTGTCTGTGTATTTTAATCAAGACATGCTCCCTCCTCTTTTTCTTCTTTTTTTTTTTCTTCTTTTTTTCTTCTTTTTTTTTTTTCCCTTTCCTGCTGAGTTTTGTAATGAACCTCCTCAAAGAAAGAACAGGGACAGATTCTGTCCTGATAATAATTTATATTTATCCTCCTGTCTCTGAAATTTGAACTTTGATTCGTGTGCCTGCAAAGCTGATGATTTATGTGAAGTTTCCAGAAGTGGCTTTAATATGGCAATCTTCATGGCAGGATAGCACTTTGTGCAGAACCCCATGCTTAGAGGGCAGAATTGGAAGGTTGTGGTTGAAACTATTAGAGAAACGAATTAGTCTTCAATAACAACAAAGAAATGGCATAGAAAAGATAAAATCTCGTCTAGTTGCAGTTATGTCCTTATTTGTTTTCTGCTTCCAAAACATGGGTTTAGTATAAAAGAACATTAGCATTATTTATCAGCTCTAACTTGGGATCAGAGAGAGCAGCTGAAAAATGCATAGATGGGCCATATTTGTGTGTGACGTGTATATTGCTGTAAGGTATGAATAGCCACAATTCCTGTGATATCTGCATGCTCGAGGGAAAAACCAAACACTTGCAGATAAACACACCATATAGAGGCACCCATTAAAATTACTCCAAGGTGGCTGTACCCTGCACCTACATTATTCAAAATGTGAAGCCACAGCTTTACTGATTGACAGCCCTGTACAGCACAGGTCCTCTTTCGGCATTCTTTGAGCCTGTTTGGATAGCTAGCTCTGAGTATAAAATTGAAGGATAAAGGTACTTCTCCATTTGATAGCTTCTGCAGGCAGACGTCGTAAGTATCACATTATTTTTATCCAGAAATAAAAGGACAAATTTGACTCGTTTACCCTATCGTATGAAAAATCAGAAGCTGAAGCTTTGGAAGCCTGGAGCTGAATCAGAAAAATCTGATTGTAGCAATGATTTGATTTGCTTTAATTTTATTTATGAACTCAATAGTAGCTTTTTTTTTTTGCAAATTATATACAAATGATTATATATAATATAAGTATCAATTCAATTTCTACTTTACCTTTATAACCAAGACGATTTTGATGCTTATTTCATCTTCTTTCTACCCATCCCCCCTCCCCATCAACAGGAGTGTTTTACTGCTTTTCTTTCATTCTGTCTGGTTGTTGTCCATACATCCTGCAATTCCTGCATTTTACTAGAAAATTTAATGATTACAGAGGAAAATATTTATGATAGAAACTAGTTCATTATTATATAAGTGCAAACAACATGGGTTTATAGTGTAATCAGCAAGCTGCTCTGAAAACAAAATGCTGGCTCACGTTTTTGGGTAGCAGTCCCTGTCTTTGTGACAATGGCTGCATCTTCAAATTGTTAATTATGCACTGCCCTCTAGGGATTCCTGCTTCGCTTGTGGCAACCTGCTTGCAGCTCCTGCGGGATCCATGGGTTATTACCGCCTAGATTTCTCATAGGGAACTCTTACTTCTCTCCTCTTCACCTTTTTTGACATTGATGGTAACTTTGAATGCCTTACAATTCCAGTTATAATGCTATGACTTGCTTTTTGAATCCCTCCAGGTTAGGTTTGCTGTTGGTTTTTTTTTGTTTTAAGACCGGATTGTTATTATCAGTGGGTTTACAGCATTCTGTGTATCTTCAGTGCATGCCTACTTGGTTTTGTATATGAAGTTTTCTCTGCGTTATGCGAATGAAATTATAGTATTTGTAAAAGTTCTTTTTCTTTCTGGTATTTCTAGGATGTGGGTTTTCCTTTCAATTGTTTGCTTAAAATGAGCTGTGTGAATTTCCTTCTCAGAGCCACATTTTCGTTCAGTGCTGGGAGAAAGAAGCTGGAAACTGCAGTACTTTATTCAGATGTCAGATACCTGATCAGCGATTTCTTGTACTTATTGATGACGCGATGGTTTCAGGTAAATAACAACCACAATGAGGACAGTGATAAGGACGTGTTTCTTTTTAGATCGCTCGCATAGGTGGGATGCGATGTCCACAGAAAATTTGCTCAGAGGGAAGAAGAATTTAGCCAAAAGTATTTATGATGAAAACAGTTCAGAAATAAAAGATGGTGAAATGAGCAAAGGGCAGTAGGTTTTGAATAGGCTTCATCAGCAGAGGGGAGAGGTCATCTGGGAAGATTAGTTATAGGAGCTATTAAATCACCTCTGTGACACTGTTAGAAGAAGATGCTTAACATAATCATGTGCAATCAGCAAAAATGCTGTTTATTACAAAACGTTTTTGATTTTCATATTTGATATTATTGTCTAAGATTGTGTAATGTAAGACCATACACACTTCCCCAGTACAAATTATCAGCATTAATGATTTGTGGTGCTTTTCCTGACAACTTTCAAAGTAAAAAATTGTTGGGAAATACCTCTCCAAACCTATTTTCACTAATACATTTAAAGACTTACATGGAAGTTTTTCTTCACACTGTAGTTGTAGACACTTGCAACTGATACAGTGTTTATATATCAACTGATCCTGCATCCTATACCTCTTTTTGAGTTTGATTATCCTCCTTAACACCACAATGCAAGCTATCTCTTTGAAGTGCTTATCATTTAGTGATAAGAATCTACAAAAAGGGATTGTCTGCTAATCTTGTCTCTTCGGTTTGGAGTTAGACTGATCTATGCATATTTTTTAATATGGAAAAAAGAGGAATTATATAATCACTCATATTTATGTAATATGAGGATGAATGTGCCAAATCAGTTTTGGATTTGGACACATCTTGGTTGCAAGATAGGCTAGAAGTTGACTCTCACATTTGATGAGGATTAGTTTGAAGACTTTGGGGGTGATAGAATCTTGCCAGGGTTTTGGTTGCTGAGGTTTTTTTGTTTGTTTTTGTTTCACATAAGTTTTTGGCACAAATTAGTATCTTGCAAGAGACTGGCTTATAATTTTCCCTGAGTTTCCCTTCATTCTGGGTCATAATCCTGTGACGATACATGTTGTTGTTATACCATCCTGAACAATGTTTAGATTGCCTGAGAAAACAAACTCTTAATTTCAGTCTAAGTCTAGAAAGTCGAACTGGGCAGAATTTCTCAGTGAGAATGTCTGGATATCATCTGCTCCTGTGGGTGCGAGAGGTAGAACTCAAAGTAGCTGGAGACTTAGCCAGAGGGGAGAGAGTGATACTTACTGTGTTAGCTCTGGCCTTATGTTTGTTTATAGTGTTAGACCTCTGGCAAAAATACAAACTAATTTATAGTGTCATAAACTGCAGCGCTGTGAAGCTAATCCTGGAAGGATTAGGAATCTGAGGCATCATTTACCACTATCTTTCTCCAGTGCTATGCTGCTGATAATTTCCATAGGATTATTTTGGCCTAGAACTCAGATACAATTTTATTTCAGATATTTTCTTATATGACAATTTCAGTACCTACGGAATAGGTCATGAAATTTTCAGAATGCTGCTAAAAAAAGAATAAAAATTAATATGAGAATGTTACTATATAAGCTCTCTTGAGCCACCCCACCACCCACACCGACACCAGTGGGCACACTTTCTTTCCCTGGTTTATTGGTTTGCCTCAAGCCATACACCAAGTAGTGATGTATGTCAGCATCCTTTGTCAAGCACCCTCAAATTCAGGTTACTGTTCTTGAATAGGGCACCCACAAATCACAGTAGGTTTCTAGATGAACTGAGTCAGCAAGGAGGTGGCAGTGTTTAAAAAATCAGTAAACTTAACTCATTCTTAATGGTTGTAGTGCTGCTTCCTATAGTGATGATGCATACTTCTAGGAACACACATCTACTACCAAACTACTGTATTGCAACAGATCATAGACATGGATTTCCACCATCAAGGCTCTACTCTCACTTATTTTATTACTTTCTTAAACAAATTCCACATGGTCTGTAAAAAGTAATATGTTAGAAATGCAGAGCTCTATTTTTTAAATTTTGTTTCCTCATTATGTCTTATTTTGGTTAAATTAAAAATATTCCTGTGTATTTTTTTTACCTGCTTTTTTGTGATTTATTAGATGGCATTAAAATGTGTTGGCTCTTTCTTTCATTTTCCCCGCTTATCTAGCAGGAAAAAAGGGCTCGAATGTGGTACCAGTGCAAATAGAGTACATACTTTTGGAAAGCATTCTGAAGCTTAGTATATTTAAATCCTCTATAATGAATCCTTGTTTGACGGAAAAAATATTCAACCATGCCAGAAAATTATGTGTGAGGAATAAGCACTTTTCTACCCCCTTCTTTCCTCCCCCCTTCCCAATTTGTGTTGCTTGGAAGAGGAGACGAAAAATGGCACAGATGCATGCAGTATTGCACAAAGAGTATATATGGACATTTCAGTCACTGATATTTCCCCATTTTCTGATGCTAATGTAAGATATGTTGGGTTTGCATTTATAATTAAGATGAACAGATGGTGAAGACTTAGTTTAAAGTAATACTGTACATCCATTAAAATAATCTCTGCTGACAGTGATTCTTCACTATTGCAAGACTTAATTGCATATATAACACATATACATCAGAAAGAACATGGTCTCTAGCCATTTGCTCCATTAGGACAATAGTAAGACAGACGTCACCAAAACAGGATTTGTCCTGGAGACTCCTAAGAGTAACAGATGCATCTCTGCTGACAATATTAGCTTGCTTTAATTAATGAACACTTTATGAATAAAAGAAAACATAATTTCTGAAAATATAAGGGATTTCGTTTTTTAAAAGGCACTCATGTTTTAGGGAGGAACATTCAGGACCATGACAGAAGTAGATTTTTAACAGATCAATTTGTGATGTGTTCTTTTGGCTTTATAAATGTGTGTCTTTGTGGACTGCAGTTGTTTTTTAAATTAGGTATTTTCTTAAGTGCCTGACTGAAGCAAGTCCTTCAGCTGTTACGAAGCAGATCTCTGCATTCTTTCATTTTTCCATAGAAATGATACAACTCATTTCACAGATTTTTTTATATATAAAAAAAAAATTACATGTTTTCACCTTAAAATCTGTACTTCATAGGAAATGAAACTTGATGTTGTATCTCCAAAGTGGGTATCCATCCTTCACCTGTAATTCAGAACAGCAACAGAGATGTTAAGCAACAATACTTATTTGTCACTGAAGAGATCAGTGATAGAGGTGGTTGTATATTTTTTTACCCAGCTCCTTTACTGTTCACTTCTTGCCCTTCCTGCCATCCCACGTTGGTAGCTATTTTCTATGATAATGGAATCCACTGAACTCTAACCTCCAAAGATATAGTTTGGCACAAATATCTCACTTCCTTTTCCTAAGCTACTTATGTAAGGATGTACACTTTTACTATTGTTGTGATTAAATTTAACTTAATTAGGGTTTGAGCAACATTTCTGCAAGTTATGCTTTCTGTCATGCCAAAAATACCAGTGAAGTTGCTATATAGTAGCCAAACTGTTCTCAACTGAGAAAGTCATCCACACTACTTTCACAAAATCAGTGAGTCCACAACCTTTGTTATGTGCTTCACCTGCTGAAGGCCTGGGCTCCATACTCTCCCCTCCTCAGCACTTGTCACTGTCCATTAGATACCTTGAAGACTGTGTTGTGTGATACTTTGGTTTAAGTTCCTTAATTTTGTTCCTGTTAAAGTTCTGCTTTGTTTCAAAATATTTAGATATTTATTGAAGCAAAAACTTGAACTAGGGTTCAAACCTTTGGTTACTTTAGCCATTTTCACTGTCTCTCAGCATACTTAAGTATATTGAACCAAGTGGAATAGCACCAGCAGGAGAGGGTGAGAGAGTCTTTATCCCAGAATATGAAAATTCTATAATATGGTAGTTCAACATTTTCCCAGAAGATGCAGTTCAAAACATCTCAGGCAAAAGAAGGAATTGAACCAATCTTTCTTCTATCTAAGGTGACCTGTAGGAGAGACATACTGCTCTCTTTTAATCAATACATTAGTTTTTTTAAAATGTCTGAAACTGAAATTTTTAACTTCAGTGAATGTACCTCCCTCCTGCCCCCAAACTAAAACCATTTAAAATTAACTTGCACAGAAATTTGGGGGTGGAAAGGATATGGTTTGGCAGCCACACTGGCAGTGTCTGTCATTTGTGTAGACTTCATTTCAGTGACAAAATTGACAAGACCAAATAATCCTGTAAATATTGCTGAGGTATATGGGTAGTGCTCACTGATAAAGGAACTAAAAAATGGGGGGAGGAGGGGTGAGACAGGCTGGGAGCCAAGGAACCAGAAAAGGCAGTAAGTTTTACAAAACACTCATTTGACTAATTTGCTTAACAAAATAAAGAAAGGATGGTTTTATTTGGGGAGTTAGCAGTCATGATTGATTAGAAGGGTATTATATTTGCTGGGTATGGGATGAATAATGTCTGTGAATGGATATAGAAAATATCTCTCCAAAACTGGAATAATCCATAAGTCATAGGATGCAGAGAACAAAATACCAACACACTAACATGCTAAGAAAGGCTTTAAACAATAATTGAGCAAATCTTGGAAGGGTTCCAAAGAAACAGGGAACAGAAAAGGAACTACATGCAGAATAATGGGTTTTAGACAATAGAGATAGTGCAGCAGACGTTTGTGAATGGAGTATTAGCTCTTTAATTATAATAATTACCTAAGTTTAAGGTCAAGACACCTGTGCATTGCTGTCTGTGAGAAACTGATTAAAAAATTAGAAGTAACATTTAATCTCTGTGATACTATTTCTAAAAATTCTCTTAGAAATTTGGATATTGCCAAGATCATTACTTAGTATTTGTACTGTACCTAGAGACGTTGACTGAAATAGGTCTCATGTTGCCATGCTGAGATCATCGACATCAAGATTGAGTCTCTTATCACTTAAAATAAAATATAAAATGAAAATCCTCCACAGGGAGGAAAACCATGAAAAAAGAAGACTATCACATCCTAATTTATTCTGCTTTACCATTCATACTGACCATGGAAATAAAAGGCTTCATATTGCTCCCTTTAGTAATTAAGACAAGTTTATTCCCAGTCTTGACGATCAGCTTCTCAGCTGATCAGTTGGTCTAACCTCAGTGTTGCTTCAAGGGAACCATATCTGAGAAGCAGCAGGGGTGGATCTTGTCAACTGGACAGGGATGAAGTGTTGTAAAGCATCTCTGTTGGAAATAAACCTACTCACATCACTCCAGGTATGTTCCTTGTTTTTGGAAGCTCTGTGCTGATTTCTGTGCAGGAGAATGCAACCATCTGACTAGCTTGTGCTTCTGCAACACCATGTCTAGCCAGTTTGTCACACCAGTGCCTGCCAGCAGCATTTTGCCTGCTGTCTGCCATGTTAGAGTCGGTTTGAATTTGGAAGAGAGCAGGCACAGATCAGCGGGTTGCATACACAGGGAGAAAGCTTTCTTTCCTCCTTCTCCAAGGGCATAAATATTTGGATTTATAGGTGACAAAAGACCATCCCAATAGGAATGGATATCATAATTTTCTACTGAGAATCTAGTTAGAGGAGTCTCAAGTTAAGAATGAGTGTTGAGTTGAGGGAATTAGGGAATCAACACAAGGGCAAAGAAGAAACAATAAAACAAAGACAAGCAGGAAATATTAGAGGTGGATTAGATGGAGCCAAGGTATGGAGAGATATTATATAGAAAAAATTTTCTAGAAGCTCACAGAGATGAGAAGCATAAGGTTATTTCTAGGAGGACGTAGGGAGGGAAGACATGAAAGCAAGTCAAAGGAAAGGACAACAAAGGGAAACCTGGAAATACAGACTTGAAAAAGTAAAGGTGACAATTTTGAAGTGATTTGCTGTACATTTATTATAATTATTACTCTGCAATGTAATTTGTGACAGAATATTCCCATCCCAGGAAAAAAATTTGACATTTTTTAGGATGTCTCATTTTTAAATGATTGATTGCTTATAGAACACACGTGGAAATTTTGGGTTTCATTTTTGTTGTAGACCACTAACCTATTTCAGAATTAGTTTGATTTTTTTGCTTTTCTGATTTTGCTACCTTATCCCTCTTTCCCCCATTCTAACAACTCACCATCTTCAATAAAAGTGTGTGCTAGAAAGGACAACTGAAACACCATTTTGACAATCTAAGGATTTCAAAAAATTGAAGAAAAACTAAATGCTAGTCTGCCTGTCAAGGAGGAAGGTACTGCTTAGGCAAGAAAGTGACCCAAATGAATGAAAAAATATAGAGGAAAATAAACTCAACATTTTCTGATGAAAAAATTTAAGTGATGTGTCCAGAAAAGCTTTTCTAGTTTGTATTTATTGTATTTCAGAGCTAAAAAGAGAATACTGAAAGAGCATGTTAAAACAAGAGGAACCTTTGGATCCCTTTCTGACCCTGAAGGAAGTGTCAGTCATGGCTATCATTGCAGAGGGAGATGTTTTCTCTCCAGCTGTGGCCTGTGGGTGATAACCAGACCTTTTACATTTCAATTGTAAGTGTTAGAGATAAAAATGTCGTGAAAGAAACAGAATTAATGTTTTTTCACCATTGTACCTGCTCACCCCCTCTTGTGCTCTGGCTAGTTATGGGGTCATTGTTTACATTCACATTTGAGGTAAAACGTGCTAGTGATGATCGCTGGAAAAAGAAGTTCACAGAAGATGAACTCAGAAAATGAGGTGCCTGTGGTGAAATTCTGGATAAAAGCATGAAATTAACTGCCATCCAAGCCAAAGAGGGTGAGTAACTCCAAGTCACTGCCACCATCACTCTGATTGAAGTAGTGAAAGAACATGGGAAGAGCCTGTTCTAGGTGAGAACAAGCCTGAAGATGAGGAAAAAGATTAGAGGATGAGAGGATGGAAAGCTTTTAGTGAATCAAAAGCACCTATTAACAATAAATAAATAAATAAAAGTGAAGAAGAACTCTTCTTCACTTTCTTGATGTTTTCCTCAGATAAAAGAAAGTCTTGCAGTTTTGCTTGACAGTATCTTGTGAGAGGGATGGCAATAACGTGCTAAGTCTGACAGGAAATCAGTAATATTTCACAGTCAGAATATTGTTACAGTGAAAACTGGGAGCAGGGGTGATAGTTTTCAATAAGATTAAAAACTAAAAATTTTACTAGAGCAGAAAACTAAGAATAAAGATCACCAGGATTATTTGGTTTATAATATCTAGAAAATTCAAGTAGGAGGGTTTTGTGAGCTAAAATACAAGCATAGTTTTAAAATGTAAGCTGTTTTAAAATACTTGCAATTTAGAAACATGAAGTAAAAGGATGGGAGGAAGAACAGAAAATTAATTTGAAATAATTTCCAACAAAACTTTATTAAAAAAAAACCAACCCAAAAACCAAACAAAAACTAACCAACCAAAAAAACCTAGTAAGAAAAGCAACTTGACAAGATACCAGACTATCTAGGGACGTTGGGAAAGCTTTACTAGAAACTAGATAAATACGTCTTGCATAAATATATATTTTAGTAAGGCAGACGGACTACATTATCTTTTTAGATTCTTCTGACTGGGGAAGAGGAGTGCTGGTCACATCATTCCAGACTAGCCAGTATCATTCTCATTACACCCCACTAATTTTTTTAAGGGACATAATGTGGAACTTTGGGTATCATTGCAGTCAGGTTGTGATCTGCTTATCCCCACTGGTATGCAGCTACATGCTGAATAGTCCAATTAATTTAAATGCATTTATCTGTGCAAATAATTTCCACCAAAGGCAGGAACAGATTCATAATACAGCCCTTAGCTTTGGGATTTGGGGTTGTGAGGGTTTTTTTTGTGCTAGATGTTATTTTTTCGTTTCAGATGAGAATTTAATCTTATGAGCCAGAATTTCCTTAGTTTTGTAGTGCACTTCTAGACTGAGAAGTGCTAAAAGCTTTGGAAGGTCTTGTTGCTCTTTCCTGCTGTAAGTGATGGGGTGTGAATTTGCAAAGTAGGCTGTGAGTTCTAAGTAATGATCTTATATTGTAGATGAAAATACTTGTACTTTCTGGTCATATCTGCATTGTTTAGCCGAGGCAAAGTAGAAAGTATCATTTCTTCTACTGGCATGGATTTACAAGGGTTTGGCTGGGTAGATTCAAGAGAGAATGGCTGGCAATTTTTTTTATTGATGGAACTTGTGGACAGTTAAAGGTGAGAAAGGACAATAAATGGGAATGATGAGAACATTTTTTTTTTCCTTTTACAATTGACAAATAACTTCACCAGGCAGAAATACAGCAGAATGAATTGTAATAAACACAGTGTTTGTGGTAAATTATCTTTGTTAGTGAGGAAAAATCAATGTATTGATTTATTCTTTTTATGTGCAGAATCCAGTTATAGGATGCTTCATAAAATCATCCTTTTAATCCTTGGTTTACCTGAAAAATAAGAGTAAATCAGGGAAACTCTGCTTCAGATCAGTGTTTCATTCTCTTTTTGTTTCTGGAGAAAAAGCTTGAATGGCAGAAATGGCAAAATGATGTTCTTATTGATTTTTGAAGGGTATCTAAGAGTAGCTTCCCTGGCTTCAAGTTGGGGTATAAAGAAAAGGTATGTGTCTGAGCCAGTTAGCTTGTGTAAGTAAATTTAGCCAGCGACTTCTCACTGTAAATCCCATAGTCTTGACAGATGGAGCCCAAGTCATAGCCTGTTTGTAAACATGTGGAAGAGTGGAGGAAGCCCGTGGAAACAGGAGAGTAATATATATCTGATAAAGTACAGGGGACAGTAGTTAATGGTACTGTATAAGTCTACATGATTTTGGTATAAAGATGGTTTAAATTGTAAGTGTTGCTAAGAAGGGATGTCAGTAATGAGAATTAAATAAAATTGAATGATCAGAAGATATATATGTGTATTAGATATGTGCTTGCATTAAATTATGTGAGACCTGAGCATGACACAAATGTTATGAACAAAAAGTGGGGATAATATTGGAACTGGCTGGGTTGGAGTTGATTTTCCCCACAGCAGCCCTCACAGTGCTGTGTATTGGTAGCCACCACACCAGTGTTTCGTCTACAGCTGAACAGCACTAGCCAGCACCCAGGCTGTCACTCCAGTATTTCCCAGCCCCCTCAGCAGTAAGCTGGGGGTGAGCAAGGTTGTGGGAGGGGACACAGCAAGGTCAGCTGACACAAACTGACCAAAGCGATGTTCTACACTGTAAGATGTCTGCTCAGCAATAGAAGCTAGGAGAGAGAAGGAGGAGGAGAGGGATGGCTGTTGTTACTTACATTTGTCTTCCAGAGCAACTGCTACGCATACTGAAGCCCTGCTTCCTGAGGAAGTGGCTGGACATCGCCTGCTGATGGGAAACAGAGACTAATCTTTTGTTTTCCTTTGCTTCCATGCATGGCCTTCTGCTTTTGCTATATTAACTATCTTTATTTTAACTCATGAGGGCTTTTCCATCTTATTTTCTCTCCCTACCCCTGTCCAGCTGAAGAGGGGAGTGATAGCATGGCTTTGATGAGCACCTGGTGTCCAGCCAATGTTAACCCACCACACAAGCATAAAGGCAGCCTAAGGAAGTAAAAATAAAACCCCACATCCAAAGAATCCACAGTATTTTGAAAGCACATACAGTCTCATGTTATTTATACTACTGTGCTGCTGAAAGCAATCCAAATGCTTTTGGCATGGTATTTGTGCATCCTTTAAGAACGTGTGTGAGAATGTCCTTTCCTGGGCTTTTTAGCATAACATGCAAAATTGGGGAATGAAATCAAAGAAAAAAAAATGTTCACTTGGTTTTAGGTGGATTTGTTTCCATCAATCAGATTTATTTTGCCAATTAGAATGATGGTGAGAGTCACTATGAGATGATTCTGAAGAGAGTGTTCAATGGAAAATGCTTCACACATTTGTTACAATTCTCCTAGTAGGTGTTCAGTTGCAAAACAGTAATTTAAAATGTAGAATAACCTAGAATCTCTGCTAAATGCTTATTCACCTATCCTGTTGGCTTAAGTGAACATACTGATGACTGGACCAAACTTGATGTTTGTAATGTCATTAGTCATGGGGATAAATGGGATTTTTCATGGTTCATTTTCCCTTAAAGATAGGAAGAAATAAAATTCTGATGAGTTAATATAACAGGCATCAAATTTCCAGTATTTTTCTATAAATAATTTCATCTTTACAGTCTTTTCAGGCTTTAGAGTATCATGCAATCTTCAAAATACTGCTTAATTAAAAATGAATATAAGCATGCTTTGTGTGGTTTTAAGCATAACCCCGTGCTTCAGAATTTTTCCAAAATACTTCCTCAAGATTTCCAGCCTGGTTTAAGCCATTTTTCAAGCATTTGTTTGATTATCTCTGCTCTGCAGTTGGATTTTTTTTTCTTTCAAATTAATTCTCTGATTTGTGACACGTCATAATGTTAAGTTCCCACTTGAACCAGACAGTACAGCATTTATGGCAGCAGGATTCCTGCTGTAGAGCACACAGGCATAGCAGCCAATGCCTGATACAGTTCTTCATGTTGTGCTGGGCTGAAGAGGGGTAGCTAGAACCAAAAGTTCAGAGCCTCAGCAGTTTTAGTTCAGGCACTCAGGAAAAGATATGCAGCAACAGTTCACAAACACAAGAAAAGGTTTTGTAAAGTAGAATGAGAAGCTTGTGTGCCTTCAGGAGCATGTTTCTTTGTCTTTCTGAAATTCTTTCCATAATTCTCATCTTCTTTAAATGCAATGTTTGTATATGTGGGATTTGTTCTCTGACAAATTTGATTCAATAACTGCTAGAAATTGCAGATCTACAACAAGCAGGTCCCAGAAACAACTGGCTTTTACATTAATGGCTGTGTAAGATTTTCCCTACTCTCCCTCTGCTTGTCCTAAGTTATATTTTGGCATTCCTGTGCCTCATCTTTTTGACATACAATTTATTTCTATGGTGTATTTGCATGTTTGTGCACTTTGTGAAATTTCCCTTCAGCTGTGCTACAATATATGTAGTAAATGGGGAATTTGTTGTCCTGACTCCATCATTTGATCTTGATTTCAGTCCTTTTCAAGATAGTGTAATCTCCATGTTTTGACCTTCCCACCTCCTTTCAACATTTCTCCAGAGAACTGATCAATACCTGCTGCTTTCCCTTTATTCAGATGACAGGTGGCTTTAGATAACTTTCTAATCTTTGCTGTCCTCTTCTCCATCAGATTCTCCAAGCATTGACCTTCACACAGGAATTCTTCAGCTGGCATGCAGGAACCAGGCCTATTTCCAAAAGGTTAACGGATTCCGGGTAGGTTATCTTGTTATTTATTTAGGTGTCCTCAAATCGAGAAAACACAGAATCACAGACTGGTTGGGGTTGGAAGGGACCTTAAAGGTCATCTAGTTCCAAGCCCTCTGCCCTGGGTGGGGACACCCTCCACTAGACCAGGTTGCTCAGAACATAATAGAAGTGAGACATTTTTAGCTCCGACCTCTTCAGGGATTCCACAAAGCTTCACCAGCTGGGTATCATTTGATCCACTTCTATGATTCTCTAATCTGTACTTGACCTAGTTTGAAGTGTGATCCAGCCCTTTCCAACAGGTTAGTTTCGTATGACTGAGTGTTTAAGTATTTACAGGAGATGCCTAAGAGAGAAAATAAGGTATTTACTGCCCAAAGAATGTAAGTCTCGTCTTGAAGCTGCTTTCTGGTGCTCCAAAGTGATGCACCCAGGGTCAGAGGTGAGAGAAATCTTCAGAGGAATTTTTCATAATCCCCCAGAAAGACTCGTGATTCCCAGTTTTACTCTGAGGAAGCAAGAAAAACAGATCTGTTCTCTGCCACATGGTTATGCAGAGACGGGTCCTTCATACTAAAATGGAGGGTAGAGTATGCCTGCTTGTCCTTCAAGTAAGGGCTAGCACATAGAACTATTTTGAACTACAAGAAGGAGAAATAATGAGCAATTTTTATTTTGTGAGGGAGTGGGCACTGACCAGATGATGCTAAATGTGAATGCAACAGCATCCAGCTTCCAGCAGAGAGGCTGCCAGAATTCCCTAAGCACTGTTTGGAAACCAGGGGGAACTAACAAATCCCCCCAAAAAGTGAATGACTTTAAATGAGCACCAACCCTCCACAACAGCTCTTAGACTACTTTCCAAAATATTATTTGGATTTACCTTTTAAAATATGTGCTTCTTTATTTCAGATCTATTTAACTTGCATTAATTTTTAGAGCTGTCCCTTTCTATTGTCCCTTTCTCCTCGCACTGTGCGTTGTCTATATTTGTATCCAGCTGTGCTCATGCTTGGGTGCATCATGGATTGGTCTGTATAGTAGAGTCATGAAGTATTTATGAGTGCATCTTAGTCTCAGATGGATAAAATTGCACCGATATGATGAACACAAAATAGACCAACAGCGTGGCATAAATACAACTGAATTTTTACTTAAAATAATTGGCCAGACAATACACAATAGTACCAGAATCTGTAAGACTTGATGAAGTGATCGTGATTTTAAAAGGACTTTGTCAGCACAACGTCTCAATATTCGCCTTAGAAAGCAGCACAGAAAAACAAAAAGCAAGTTTCTGGCAGAGCACGTGTGCTCATTTTTAGCACGTTGTCTCCTGAAACTTTTCTTTCCAGGCTTGCTTTTCAAAAGTAAGCGTTCCTCTGTTCTCTGGTAGCATTTAGAAAGGGCTTATTTTAAAGGACTTTTTGAAAAGGCAGTAACCTTTTTTCTATAGACATAGAAACTTACGTACTCCTACATGCATAGTTTCCCATGTGTTCCAGTAAATTTTCTGGCTGAAGGAAATGTTTTGTTGAGCAAAATGAAATACTGATATTTCATCCTTTTAAATTGTCAAATACAATTTAAGTTAATTTCTTTTTAAAAATAGAAACCAAACCAATTTCATTTCTACACTGTTTTGACTAAGAAAATGTGTTTTTCTTTCAGATAAAATTTTGTGAAATCAAGATAAACACCCAAATGCCAATCTGATATTGTTGGAGAAAAAAAAACAACCCCACAATGCAGCCCAAAGGCTTTCTTGATTGTGTGAGTTTTAAAATAAATGCAAGTTTCCAGTCCTGGTGAACTACACAGCCATTGACTGACTCTTGCGTGGTCCCTGGAAGTCTTGGATACTGTCAGCAGCAGTGTCATTGAGAAGGTAGAGTTACTTGATCAAGCTTATGTTACTTCTTTAATCTGTTACTATGACTTTTCCCCTTCCTCCAACATGTTATTTGGAACTATCTGTTCCCCAAACCCCCCACAAAATAGTATGTTATTACAGTAAGAAAGAGCTTCAACCAAAAGCTGGATAGTTTGAATGTTGCTAAATATGATGCAGGTCGGCAATGTAAAAGAATTTGTGAAATGTATTCCAAGGTTAAGAGGATCTCTCTTAGATTCGTGCAACTTTGTTTCTGCTCAGTCCTTCAGAAAGGTGCCCAACTAAGAGTAGACAGGCAAAATTTACAATTATATACAGCTTAGGAACAAAATTATCTACATGCTGTCCTTTGAACACACCCACATGAATCAAGATTGTCAATTCTCATGACTTTATAGGATTTTGTGATACTGAGAGCTGTGATATTTTGTGATCTAGGTTCTTCTTGACACCTTAATTCCTAGAATCAAGTGATTGCTTGGAAATTTTAGTTTTTCCTCATTCTCTTTTGGTTTTCCTTTTCCTTCCATCCTTTTTATGTCACTCTCTTTTTCTCTCTTTCTAATAATTTTATTGCTTCCATGGCTGTAGAGAAAATCTTGACAATATGTTCTGTATAAATGTTAAAGTGTATTTTGCATATCTTGCTTCATTACTTTAAAGTAAAATTATTTTTTCAGTGGAGCATAAAGCAGGCACAGATATTAGCAGAATTTCCTGTTTGTCATCTATAAAACTCAAATTGTATCCCGATGCCAGAATGAGCCATCTTCCTCAGGTGGCACTGAGTCCTCATGAGCTCAGGGAGAAGCAGAGAAAGGAGTTACTCTGGAGAACATGACATCACTAGGAAAAAAGAGATTTGGGGCCTTTGTCTGCCCCAGCAGAATCTTCTGCTGCCTGATATCATCAGATTTTTGCCCTCAGCACCAAAATGAAAGCCATATTTAACTAATCTGGAGAGTGTAGTTGGTGTCATAAATGCAGATTTTCACTTCAAGTCCATCAGAAATGATGGTTGTTTGAACTCAGAGGTCAAGGCTGCCAGTTTGAAGACTAAGTTTGAAGCCCAAGATTTCAGGAAGACATGGAAAGAATTTCACCAGAGAGGAAAGGATGTAAAATGTAGAGCCAAAAGTCTTCACATTTTATATTTGTTTAAAAAATTATCCACGTATATTGACATATCACCCATGAAACAGATGCAAGAAGGTTTGGGGTGGGTTTTTTTTCTTCCAACTTTGTACAGCCGTATAAATTTTAGATTCACTGTAAAATGGCAAGCTGTTTTTAAGTGATGGCTTCGTGTCAGTGCTAAAGGCTGTGGTTGTGATTGCTAGAGGGATGAAATGTCCATTAAAGATGGCAATTTTACTAGCACTATGGGATTTCTGGGTACACAGTGAATTTAGCCATGAATTTTTTGGCAGAAACATGCACTTTGTCCTAGATTCAGTTTATAAATACCACTCAAAATATCATTGTCTTTTCTGCGTGCGCGTATGTGATTACTCTCAAGACAGGAAATGGGCATTTCCACACAGCTTGAAAGCTGTGATCCTTGAAAACCCATCTTTATTCTCTGTCAAGGATGACTGGAGTAGATTACACTGGAGTATTAAAAATACTAGACCACAAAATACCTTGAATCATTATCATAATTAAGCTACCATAATAATGGCAACATTTTTTTAATATCTAGAATGTTGAATGTCAGCTTTCTTACTTTTTAAAATAAACACTCACTTTATCACTATAAGAGAATTTACTTACTCCTTGCAATCTGCATTTATCAATAGCACTAACGTTGTAAAAAAAGAGCAATTATATTTAAATGACAGAGCTAAATATTGTGTCAGAGGTATGAAGCAAATGGCATTGTTGCTCATTTCTTGAAGAATAATTTGCTTCATGAAAGCTACATTCCCAGGTTGTGAAACCCAGCAGGGCCTTTCTGTCAACAAGCTACAACTTTCAAGTAAATTACGTCATGCAATACATAGCGTTGCTGTATTTCACACCGTAGTGTACACATTATGTGTGATTTTTCTCTGCTCAGAAAAGTTCTTAGAGTTAGATCCCACTCCTCTGCATGCTAATCTAAATCGTAAAAAAACAAGGAAATTAACAGTTAAGCCATTCAGCTATTCACCTACAGTCTACTCACTTGGCTACCTCCATTCTGCTACTTCCCACACATACATCTCCATCCTCCACTTGAACAACCCACAATTATCTTCATAATAAACCGCTATGTTTATAATAATGGAGCTGGGAGCATCATCTATCAGTTTGCCTTAAACCTCCCATTGAATAGCCGTGTTTTCAGTTATCTATATGAATGAATTTCGGATACTTAATAGAATTTCAATTACATATAACCTTTATCAGAATGAATTCTTCCTGCATATATACCTTAGTCTGAAATTTGGGGAAAACTGCAACCTAAACAGTGCAGCTTTTAATAACAGAAATGCTGAGACAAGGTGGGTGAATTTGCTCAAGTTAAAGTACATTGGTGACTGCTTCTTTGAGAATGTAAGAATTTTTAGTAGTTGGGGCATGCTCCAAAATAGTTTTTGCCAAATCTGTAGAATTCTACCCACCTTTTTAACTAAGTTAGAACCACATGAGCTGTGTATGGTTTTTCCAGACTTCGCAGCTTTATCTGAAAGGAAAAAGTTCATCCTGAAGTTGTGACAAACCAGGACTTCTCATTCAGTAACAATTCAGTTGGCGTGAGCTTTGCAGTGGCTGTCTGATCCCTAGAAACCAAGAATCCATGCTTTCCTCGTTATTGCTTCTCTTGTTCATTATTTTTTGCGTTTTTCCTGGACCCACAGGTTCAAGTGATCCTCAGGGAGGAGCTGCAAAAGAGGGTTAACAAAAATTGTGTTTCCCTGTAAAGGACTGACACCAAATAGGTACAAACAGGGGAGGACCCCTAGAAATCCCTCCTGTTGATCTGGTTAGCATTCCTGTGGCATACAAACAGCCTGGTTCTTGCTCTGGTTTCTGAAGGCAAGGTGGAGGTCTGAGGGGGGATTTAAAAAGGGAGAATGTGAAGGCTTTGCAGATACTGGTAGGTGATTCCTTCCCCAAGTGTGAGGGGCAACAGAGGAAAGAGCATGACTGGGCTTGTTTGAAAGCATTACAGTGGGAGGAAGGTGCCTTGGCGCATAGACTAATTGGAAGCAAGAGCTGACCTTTTGATATTGAACATGAGAGGGTCAGTGGTGAGCGGATAGGCCACAAAGGGCTTTGAAAGTCAAGAGAAGTCATTTGTGTCTAATTTGACCAAGAAGGCTACAGAGAGCCAGACCTAGGGAGGGAAGGAGATTTGTGTCAAGAGCTTGAGAGAGAGGGAGCGAGCTGAAACTGGAGGCGGGAGAGGGAGTTGGGAAAGCAGGGGAAGTGGCTGGACAATCTAACCGAGATGAGCAATAGCAATGAAAGGAGGAGGGAGGATGGGATGTTTGAAGCAACCTTCGTATGAATGAAAGCTTGACAGAAATGGCAGTGGTTTCTGAATTATTATAATATATTCTAAAGACATGCCAATTCAGGAGTTCACAATGCAGCTGTTGTTTCTGAGGGAATGAGAAATTATTTTACCAATTTATGCAAAGGACTATTAAAAAGGTGGCAGACGAAGAAAAATATATCTACATAAAAAGGAAAGTTAATTGCTCCATAAAATGACTCACTGAGTGGTTCAAAAATCTTCTCATGCATAAATATCAAAGTTTTGCTGTTTGGGTATTTTTTTTATTTGGTTCCCTCCTATTGAATGTGTAATTCTTATAGGCCAGTATCTCCAGAAATAGTAGTAGTTGCATAATTGGATGTTATGAAATGAAGCAGATATCTCTTGGGTTTAGTTTCCTGGAATTTAAAAATTATAGGAACTGAAAAAAGGATTTTCATTTGTCTTTGCTGGATGTACCCATGGACATTTGTTCAAAGTACTCATTATATGCCTAACCTTCATTTTACCTTTAGGAATATCAGGAACATAACTTTAGCTGAGCATGGATCTCTCATCACCTCCCCACCCCGTATCCTCCACCCCCCAAAAAAAATTTAAAAATTCAATGTTATTGTCCTTGTAAATTACCAGGTTAAAGAAATAAATGTTATGGGCACTGGACTTCTGGTAAGCTTAAATGCTATGCTAATATATATCCACCACCTCTCTGAAGTTTTCTGTCAGTTAATTATGTTTCTCATATGAGTACGTATGAAGACAATTTGAAAATACATTTTGCTGCCTCCATATCATGGTGGCTGGCAGTGCTCTGTACTGTAAAACATGTACTTTATGATCCCAGCTCTCTCTCACTGTTACTTGTTTGGATGATGTCCAAAAGTCCAGTAAAACACGAGCTCCTTTCTGATGGGTGATGTGCAGATGTGGAACCAAAAGGATGCTGGCTTTGTGGTAACTGTCTAATTGTTCATTTTAGCATTGAGGCTGATTCCAAAGCAATGTTCTGCAAAGAATCAGTCACCAACAGAATTTGCGGGGGTGCCTTTTGTGGATGTAGGTAGCTTGTAACAAATCATAGACCTGTTCTTTTATTTCAAAAGCAGCAGCTGGATGCTGTAGTTAGGCAGGTGTCTACAAATCCCAGCTCATCAGCGATTTTCCTGAGGGGGTGGATGAGCTGGCTGCCAGACTTGGGAGAAACCAGGAGTTGAGGATTTGGGTGCCCTTAGGCTTTCACATGCATCTTTCATCCATGCAGGTATATTTGCTTTCCAGTTTCTAGCTTGGAATTTAAGTGGGGATGTTCCTCAAGATTGATGGGAAACACAAAAGCATTGAAAACAGCATGAGGTCAATAATGTTTGTGTTTATATTTAGTGGTGTTTATGGTGGGGTGTGCTTGGGTCAGATGTGCTTTGTATGGAGGTTTACCGATTGTAGGCTGATACTAGAGACAGTGGTTTTATTTTGATGGGTGATGTATGCATATTGCATCATAGCAGCTCATATTTGCAGGGAACTTTATTCTAGCTAAGTTTAAGACAAGATGTAGACTGTGTCATAATATAGGAGTGATTCAGTCAGCATGGCCTTCAAGGTGTTGCCCACAAACAAGGGGAGATAAATTCCCTTCCTAAATTAGGTGGGTTTATGTGTCACAAGCATAATGACACTGTTACAAATCAAGGAACAAATTATGTTCTTCAACTGCCAGAAGTGCTCGATCCAGCACAGGGCCCCTTGTTCTCACTCCTGTGATCCTTCGTTGCTCTCCTGTAGGAAATCAGGATGAGTGGCTGCTCAGCCTAGCTGATTATTTAATTTCATTTTTTTTCTTTCTAGATCTTCTTTGTCCTTCACATCTGATTCCTAAGACTCACAATACTAACTTCCTCCTGTTCTCTTTGCCTCTCAGAGTAGCCCGTCTGGTTCTGCTGCACTGCTCTAGCATCCCACACAATTATTCACTCAGTCCCATGCAATAATCCATTACTGCCTCAGCCCTCTTGCAAACTTACCTTCTTATGCTTCCCTGAGTCTTAAGTGACCAGGATTTTCAACAAAACAACAAGCCAAAATTAAGCCTGTGCAAGATTCTTCTTTTTTTCCCCTACTGTGCTTAGTTTCAGATACTGAAGCAACTATTTGCTCTTTCATCTTTGCTCAAGACCAATTTTAATTGAATAGGTTTTCTATATTAGCAAAAACCTAACTTTTTTTTCTGACTGACCCTCTTCTCCCTGTTCTGTAAGGAATCCTGCATGTTTATCCTGCCTTAAATTGTGCATGTGAACACGGTGGAAACTGCTTTGTGTTAGACATTGTCCTTGATGGTTCCACCTGTTGCTCTGCCTTTTACACCAAGTCTTGTGCCCTTTTTCTATATACTTTCTATAAAAACATACCTAACAGTATTTTCATGTAACTTTTCTTCTATCAGTTTGTCAAACAAGCAGAGACTTCTAAAAATAATAACAACCAACTGACCTTTATAGAACATTTGAGTGCCATCTTTTTGTCACTTCTCATTTTGGTCAGCTCAGGAACAGTTTGAGCAATGCTGTATACACTCATAATTTTTTTGTTAATTCCACCAAATTATAGTTACTAGTCTATCCAAATTATTTACACATATTTTGTAAGGGCTGTTTGCCCACTGTCCTCTTTTTTTCTGATCCGAGCTGTTTTTCATGATGCTGAAAGACAAATTTCTGGTCATACTTTACTTTTTTACAAAAGAATACACGTTTCACACCACATTTTTTAAAATGTTCCCCTTCAAGAATCCCACCCCCACCCCCATCAAAGATGTATAAAGAATTTTAAAGGTGGGTTAGTTGGGTTTCATTTATGACGGTAGAGCAATTTATCACAAAATCACCTTTATGTTAGTAACTTATGAGTTAGAGTTATGGAATAAAATGTTCCCAGAGGTGTCTGTATACCAGCTTGCAAGGAGAACATATTCCCCTGTATAAAGAGAAAGGATCTCTTATTAAAGGATAGAAGCTTGGAACGCGAGTGCTCTGTGATATTATTTACTCACTGTTGGCTTGAGGCCAGCAATAGCAACTCTTTAAATACAACAGCGAAGAGTCGGGCCCTGAGAGACATTGTAATAACAAATTACCCCTCTCTCTCCTCCTCAGTTATCTCCATCTGTGAAATGGGAATAGCCTGTTTGCCAGAGCACACTTGTGAGACATAGTTCATTAATGCCCGTGAAACAGTTTGAGAACATCGAATGGAAGTCTCTGTTCAAGTGTCAGGTATTATTAGCTCTGGACTGAAAGCTATTTTATATTGCTGCATCAGGAGCTACTTGAAGTCTCTTATTCTATACAAATAACGAGTGACATTTCTTTTGGATTAATAGGATAGTCTATCCACAGTGCTGAAGGAACGGTTCGTGCTGGTGAAATGACATTAGGGAGCGCTGCTAACACACTGAGCAAAGTCACCCATTCCAGAAATGTTTTGATTTGGGGAGTAAGAGAACCAGGAAAGAAAAAAGGTAGATGAGAAAAGAGAGAAAGGCAAGATGAGTATGGTTGGGAAAGGAGGGAAGAGAATGGTGTGGGGGGAAAGGAGTAAAGCAAGCAGAGCAAGGCAGAGAACCTGAAAGAAAAAAAAATGAGGAAAAAGGGAAAGCAATGTAAAAAGTGACATTCTAATGAAAATAAAAAGGCAGGTGAAAGTGTTTATTGCAAAAAAAACCCTACAACTTAGAAAAACAAGGCTGTAATGCCATCTTGGGGTTTCTGGTGACATCTCAATCCAGCAGAGCTCTGCTCATTTGGTTTGTGAATGTCAAGAGAAACCCCTTGATGCCATTGAGGCTCACAGTTGCCTCTCATTGATTCTGTATTATTTCAACAGTGGAAAAATAACACCTTTATTTTCACAGCCAAAGTATCTCACACTGTGATAGAAATGTACATGGGCTTATTGAATATTGTCTCTGTTCTTTTTTATCTAACTTCTGTGTTATCACTATGGACTAGAAAGATATGTGTTCTTTTGTGGTTATCACATGAAAGACTTTTTGTCAAATATACCCTAGTCCAAACCTCTATTAGGCTAAGGGATCTAAAATATTCTGTCCAGCTCTCTTCTGCTGTTTATTATTTTAAACTCACTTTTTCACTAGAGGTATTACCCCAAACAAACTTACTGATCTTTCTGACATGTTTTGTACATTTTTCTCATATTTCAGAGACAGGATAATAAAACTGGAATAGAATCTATTTTGTGAAATGAGTAAGAATATGCACCATTTAGTTATGGATATGTATAAAATGTACTAGAACTTTGAGCCCAAGTCAGTAACATGCAGAGTCTTTAAATTTCGCTGAAAGAGAAGAGGTTCAGAGGTGACATCAGTGACCAAATGCAACCACTACACATACTGTGAAGCCCTGCTTCCTGAGGAAGTGGATGGACATTCCCTGCTGATGGGAAGAGAGAATAAATCTTCCATTTTCCTTTGCTTTCATACACAGCCTTTTACTTTGGCTTTATTAAGCTCCCTTTATCTTGACTCATGAGGGTTTTTTCCATCTTATGTTCTCTCCCTACCCCTGTCCTGCTGAGGAGGAGAGCGATAGAGCAGCTTGGTGGGCACCTGGTGTCCAGCTAAGGTCAACCTACTGCAACAGGAAATAGTGTAATTGTAAAATGTACGGCCCGAACTATACTACCTTGTGCATGAGTCACAAAATTTGCATTAAAGTCAATTTCATTGTCTGTTATGACAGTGGAAAAGACCAACAGTTTAATTATAAAAAATTTAAATGTTATTCTGTATTGAATGCTCCTAAAATAGACATTCTTATCATTAATAATATTCACATGATCACAATTTTTCTGTAATTTGTTTCTTTAGAAATAGCAACATTCTGAAGAATAATTTTGTAAGAGTAATTTATGTTGTGGTAAGTGACCTGGTACTACTTTGTGCCATAGAAAATAATTTTGTGACTGAGCTGAGTTCATGTACACCTAAACCTTCCCTAACAAACATCTACCTGTCTGGGCCAAAATCTTGTTAGTGGTGAGAATTCTACTACCTTCTTATCTGGGTTGCACATTGCTTCTCTGTCCCTATAGCTAGGAAACCTTTTCCCACTTTCTCAGCTTTTCTTCATGGCTTCAGACTGAAATGGATATTTCCTGTGCTGCTTGTGGTGGACGTGGAGAAAACTGATCACCAACCTAACTAGAACATCTTTCTGCATACATGAAGATGTCATCATACTCTTTTCTATATGTTATTCTCAACCTTTCTCTATTGCTCATGTTTTCTAAATTGCTCTCATATTTTGTTGCTCTTCTATGGATTTTGTCTCAGTGTCAACATAACAGTGATGCAAAAAACTAGCCATCAGTTCTCTGCTAAGCCTTTGTATGTATTGCATAAATGATCTCTGATGTCCTGTTCAGATCCTGCTGCTAAGATATCTCAGAATGATGCTTTGGGTTATTTTCCCGGTTCCATCTCACTGATGACACACACTCTGCCTTTGGTATTCTCCAACCTGTGGTACTGGGCTGCAGTGCTCCCATCTGACCAGGTATTCTTTATCTTGCATTTCTATTTTGATACTTGCTACCTAAGCACAGAACTTATTTTTTACACTACAATTCCAAAACTTCTTGTACTAGGTAAGAATTTTGAATGCACGGGCACTACACTACCCACAGCATTCTGACTGAAGGTATGCCTTGAGTTCCATGAACTGCCTTAAAACCCTACTAGTGCAGTAGAGGGTTCTTAATCTTAAATAAATCTGTATATACTATCTCACATTTTAGGGGAAAAAAACCCAACTTGGTTTCAAAATTTTAAAATTATTCTTTTTCTTTTTTCTTAGCAATGAACACTTTCTTCTAGCAGTCTTTAATTATCAAAAGTCTATTGAAAACATCAAGAGTTATGTGTAGATACACTTGACCTGGACTGAAGTATCAGGAGTTTTTAAACATTTAACTTATAGTGTATATTAGTATGAAACTAAGTTGAGCAGAACCCATTAATGTCACAGTGATCGGTTACCAATGGAAATAAATAATTCATGATGAAGGGAATTAGTCTAATTAGCAGGCAGTTTGAGTCCTTTGATAAAACCCAGCTCTAATTCCGTGAAGGGCAGGAAGTGCTGTCATCAGTCAGCCCTGAAAAGATTAGCATCTATTATGAATGAGGTTAGACACCCTAGTGAAGTCATGTGTGTCCTGGAGACAAACTTAATATGTTCCAGAATGGGACACAGTTTGTCTCACCAACACATCATGATTCCTACTGGGCTATTGTATGTAATAACAAGCAAAGATCGGTGCTCCTTCCTATCATTCTCTCCCTGTCCATCATTCTGACAACTGTGCAAATACATTTTCCATGCAAAGCAGGGAATGTGCCCTGAATACTTGTAAAATTGCACGAGATGTCAAAGAAAAAGTGTTACCTTTTCTCAGCAATCTAAAACCAAACAAACCAAAATACCAGTGCAGAAAAGAGGCTTTAAAAACACATGTGTTAAATATATGGGGTGTAGAGGGAGGTGTATCAGTTTCGAAGTACATTGATTCCATTTGAAAACACTATTGCCATCTGTCATAAGATGCGTTGATAAAGCTATAGATGTAGCTATGCGTGATAGAAAGGTTTTAAAATAACTAGTGATGCTATAAGCCTATAGAGTTGGCTGCATTTAGAGAAGTAACACCCTGGAAAATTGCCTTAAATCCTGGAAGCACGGCCTTAAAAAAAGGAGAATCTTTTTTGTGTTATGTATTTTCATTTAGAAATGTTAACTGGTTCATTTGAGGAGACTCTGTGTGAGCTGTGCAAGCTTCACAGTTTTGTACTACATGCTGACGCAACATCAGCTGTGTTTCCATTTTTGCTTATGAGCCTTTTGAAATTATATGTTTCCGTTTTGCAATTTGATGCAATAATGAAGAAACTCCACATTTGTACGTTATTGTATTGCCTGTTTTTATTGTAGGAAATTAATTGCTCCTTTTATTTATGTTATTAAGGGGGGAGAAAACAATTTTGCAGTATTTTATCATTTGCTGTAATAATTATCATACTAGTAATACAACAGAATCCTTAGAAACAGAGTATATTATGTTCAAATGTCTGAATGGCACTTAACATGCTGACATTTGTGCCTGGAGAATGTTGGTCTTTGAAGTACGTTGGAAAAGGTAACAATAAGTTACTAATAATATCTTTGATGAGCTTAAGATAATTTAAAATATAGAAATGAGAAGGAAAAGAATAACTGTAGTCAACACAAGAAACTATTTTCACCAAACAATATAGCTACTCAGCTGGCCAAATACTAAATGGCAATGGAGCACTGGTATTGCAGAGTGCCAGAATCAAGTGTCGCACTAACTTCAAGTGGATTCCTAGCTGAGGATAAAAAAGTAGTGCCCTTCTCAGGTGGATTTATTGCTCTGAGTTCCTGGAAGAAAGAAGATATATACAAGGTAGCTGACCTTGATTTGTTCATTTTTATCTTGAATTTGCTGGCTAGTAAAACCTAGAACAAAATTCAGCTGTATGAGCATTTTTGGGGTTTGAGTCTATCGTCTCTGTGTGCATCTTAAAAACAGTCTACAGAGTGGGTGTGCCTTGGGCAGGTGAATGGGATTATCCAGCTCAAGAAAATCAATTTAGTTATACAAACGTGTGAATAGGTGCACACTATGACCACTCTTTTTATCATTATGTTGGTGCGGGCATGGTTATGCTCTGCAAAACTCACAGTATTAGGGATCAGTTTAGGCCACTACCCACATGGACCCTGAAGTCTCATAAGACAATTAGAAAAACCAGAGAAGTTTGTAACAAAAATAGGAGCTTGTCAAATCTCTCAAGGTCTTTAAGTGGCCACCAGGCTTTAGCTTTTGGCTGTAGCCACAATATGCAGAAGCTTCTTGAATAATTCACTGGTATATGTTAAGGCCTCCACGGAGGTCACAGACTGGCTGGCACAATTTTTTCAGATTAAAAATATTTCTGAGTATAAATATAAGAATTTGTCAAAACATCATTTATTCCATATATCCAAATAATACCTGTCCCAGGTCAAATTTTGGTATTCTCTACTCAAGAAAGATGTCAAGCGATGAGTTTCTTTCTTCTTCCAAAAGCTGTCCTTCTGTGTATTCCTGTCTTGTCTAAGGAAGGCTGAAGTGCCTCAACATCGACGCTTTGCCTTCTTTGTCTGGGAAGAGCAATATACTTTTCACAAGCTGATTTTTTTCCAGATTATTCCCTTTGTAGTTCATAGGGTGAAACACAAGGTCAAGGTGAGGATTAGTGGTCAAAGGCTGGCCACATCCAGCTTTGCTCTGTAGCTCTGTGTGAGGTTTCCTCTGGACACTGCGTGGCCTGACATAGGTGGGCCTGAATCCATAGAACAGTTTGGGTTGGAAGGGACCTTTAAAGGTCATATAGTCCAGGTCCCCTACAATGGGCAGGGACATCTTCAACTAGATCAAGTCATCACAGACAAATCCATCCCTTTCAGTCAATAAATCACAAGTAGTTACATGGCTCAGCTGCATTCCCACTGAACAATGATATATACTCCAAGTGCAACCAGAGCATAAATTCTTACTCTGCTTTTCCTTGAACAATGTTTAGACATACCCTCTTCCTATTTTCTGTTTATTCTGCTTTCAGTGTGCAGGCAGTCCTTTCTGCTGGGAAATGATTAACCACACAGCATTTCTGATTCTTATAGTGTACTTGCATTGCTACATTCCTGTAACAAAATCCAAGTTCTTATCTACTGGGAAGATGGAATCACTGCATCAGTAAGGAAAACTGGGGAGGTCACAGTAGTTCACACATAGTGTGACTAAGTGGGCACACACTTCAGGTGGCTGTGCTGCCACGGATCTGCTCTTTCACATTGTACTGAAGAGGTGAATTCTGCAGGACTTTTTCATATTTTCAAAATCAGCAAGCTAGTGAAAGATCCTTTCACTGAGGCTCTCTATCTCGGCTGCTGTCTCACCTGTCCCCTCACTGAGACATCCTTATGGGATATCATCCATTAATCAATTCCTTTCCTTCCTGCTATTTTGTAACCAGTGTTTACATGTGTCAACCCATGTCTCTATTGTCCTTAATCCTCACTCACACCCTCCCACAAGACCAATACTGCAAGATGTTGCGGCAAAGGACACGTCATCCACATTCACAACTAAATCTATAGCACACAGAGCCATTTTCATTGCTTACAAAAGTGGGTGTAACAGCCCTATGTTAGTCCATTCTCATTAACTACTGATCACACTTTTAATCTGTTCTTGCTGCATGTTTTATTCAGGGGCTCTTCTCATGCGTATCAATGTGAGCCATCTCTTTTGTAAACATAGGGCGGTTTAGATCTCCTTGTAAATAACAACAGAGAGCTAAAAGTGTCCTGATGAATACAACACATTGGTGAAATGTTCATTCTCAGGTATGCCTTTGATTCATGCTGTTTACACTATACTCTGCTATCCAAACCAACTGCTGCTCATTGTCCCCATCTCAGATCAGTTTATGTTGTCAAATACCTGCTGAAGAGCATTAGATATTGCCTGTTTTTACTGAACAGAAACATGGAGCACAAAACTGTATGTCCCTCAGTTTCCCAATTCACCATGAAATTAATCTCTGGGTTTTTCTGCTAGTAATGTAAATTCAGGTGCTGCAACTCCCTAATTTTTTTCTCTCTACTTTTAGACAGACAGCAGATGGATTAGATGATCATTGTAGGTCCCTTCCAACTGAAATTATTCTATTCTGTAGCAATGAAGAACAGCAGAAAAAGGGAAAACCCTACAGATTAAACTAATGCCATGTTATGCTCTGGTTTTAACATATGTTTATCTGTAGGAAACCAACCAAAGTTTACGTTCTGTAGATAGCAGCAGGATGGAAAGTGACTGAAGTAAGGCTGCAGAAATTTTCATTAGGAAAGTGTTCAATTCTAAAGTCATTACTGTAAGCATATATATAGCAGCATGACAGGCAGGAGAAGAAAGGGATCATGGAAGCTTGTATTACAGGGACAGAGGGATGTAAGTCAGTAGCATACACTGAAGGAGCTATCCTGAGCCCCATTAAAAAGAAGCTGTAACTTGAGATAAACAGAAAAATGGTGAGGTAGATGAGTCTTTGAAGCAATGCTGAGAAGCAATACTTCTGGCATTAGAGGCAAATTAACTTTTTGCTGCCTTAGTTCTAATTGGTTGAATTTCTTCCCATGCCCTGCCCATCAGCACTGGGTTTGCACATGAAGAGCACAGGTCATACTCTAACTCTCCATGTGAATATAATCCAAAGGGAAAATTCTGTCTTTTGAACAGAATGGAAGCCCTGGCCAAATAGAGTGAGAGGCACAGGCTGGAGGAACCAGCTTTGCCATCAGTTTAACAGTCCAAGGCACTCCTATGTGAAGTCTGCAGTCCTCATCTTGTTCATCCGTCTGGTGTAAGTAGCTACACTAAATTAACTTTTGTGAAAAGTCTTTAATTAAATTTTTTTTTATATTTATTTGCTGCTGATTGTCTCAATTTCTGGGTTTTTTTTCTTTTTTCTGCTCCAGCTCTTTAAGACCAATGCCTCAGGCCCTCTCCTCTGCTGCTGCTTTTCCACAGACTCACACCAGCTGGAACCCACTGAGAGTGCCACCAGAGGCGGCAACAGTGAGAACCCACAGGTGGGATGTTCTTTCAGTTACTACACTCAAATGTGAGGTTCTTGTCTATGTTTTCCATAAAGAAATTAAAAGAATAGGAATATGTTTATCAGTTGAACTCCAATCCCATTTGGCTCAGTTATACAATGGGCAGCTCACTGATACACAGCACGCTGCAACGTTTTGACAGAATTCTGTCAAGGTGCTTATCTCCAAAGTGAGTACCAACGTGACCTTCTTCCATAATATCATCTGTATTAATGTAAGTTGTATTTTATCAATGCACTGAAATTTTGAAGTTAACAAACCTTCTCTGAGCAGTGTACTGTAACTTCTCTTCCATAATTACACCAGAACCCTTCTCCTGGACAGGTTCACTCAGGTTCACCTTTCTTTGAGTAATACACCTTCAGACCAGCGCCTTGTTTTGATGTATTACAATGATAGGCTGAAGAGTTCATGTAATATATCATCACAGTCAGCTGTTGCTGGACGCCAAGGATTGAGAGACTGAGCCAGCTGTTTTTCTGATGTATTCTGGTAATGCATCACCAGATGATGGAAACAGATAATGTATTACTTCAAAATGACACCACCCAGAAAAGGGAAGAGTCCAGAGGTGCAGATTCTGTATAATGAGGCATTCAAAGTATGAAACAGGGCTGCAAGCTCCTGGAACAAGATGTTGGTGATAAATCAGCTATCTATAGTATTACATTAGTACTGTGACTATACAGATACACAGACACTGTTGTGTGTACTCTTACTTCCAGTGCCTCTTTGGTGCTGCTTTTGTGTAGATCAAAGCTAACCCTAGCATCAGTTTTACCTTACCTTCTCTTACAAGTAAGCTGTTTGCAATAGAAGCAACCCCAAACAAGGGGCAGGGCAGAGTTGTGTTGTCTCAACAAATTCAAAGCACTGGGATTTCTCTTCAGTCAGGAGGACCACTTGAGCCACTCAGGTGTCCCTCTGTTGGCAAATGGAGCCCATCTGTGGCAATGGCAGCACTCTTCCTCTTTGCCCTTGGTGGGAGCACTGTACACCAGAGGGTCAGAGTGGGCTGGCCCAGAGCACTGCAGTTGTGAGTGACTTTTCCCACAGGCTGACTGAAGACAAGGAAGGCTCCTACGTCCATCTCCTCATTCTGTCTGTGTTCATCTTTACCCTGACACGTGCACAGAGACTCAAGCCAAACAGTAACTGATCCCAGATTATTAACATAAATTAAAAAGAAAGCTATTTGAACAGGGAACAGTTCTGAATGTTTGCCTGTAAAACCATCTCCTTGCAGTGGGACTGTGTATGTATAAAAATCATCTAGTCATAGAATGGTTTGGGTGGGAAGGAACCTTAAAATCATTTGAGTTTAAGCATGGGGAAAGAGAAATATTTTCTAAAATCATAAGCCACACCTCTACTTGTAGCTCTTCCAAATATAGATATATGTATATTTGATAAATGCAGTACCGTTTATAACTCTGTATGTATAAATGACATATTTTTGGCAAACTCTTGAAGATAAATGGGTGATGCCCTTAAAATTTACTCTCTACTTATGGAAGGTTTGCACTGCAAACAAAGGCTAAGTATGTAAGTATATTTTACTAACAAGAACTCTACTTTTCTGTCTGTAGTCAGATATTATAAATCATGGGACTACAGGATAGTAAATATGGGTGTGTGGCATGCGATTCTGAGTCATAGATATTACAACCTCATATATATAAAGGTCCATACTGGTCCAACTTCCTCTGCTAGCTCAAATTTAATGAACGATTCTTGAAGAAAAGGTTTGCCTGGATTGGGTAGTTTCTCAGCCTATCCTTTTATAGCCACCACAAGGCTAGCATAAATATTGTGCCATGTGCTGTGACTTACCCTGCAGAAGAGTGATTGTGTGCTCGTGTCTGACCCATTGCCAGTACTGTCATTTATTCTCTTCATCTTTGGTACTCCAAGGAGCTGGGTGTTTTCAACCCCTGCCTGCCTTTCATCTCAAAGCTGGTGCTTAGCACTGTGCAAGGGCAAGTTCCATAGAATTACATCTGTAATTTATTTCCTGCAGTTGATTGTGGGTACAAAATTCTAAGTGCAAATGATCTCAATAACCCACCAAGGATTTCTTGATTTTAGAAAAAGAAACAGGAATTTTTCTGTGCTTGCTTTTTCAGACCCCCTCATTTTGTCCCCAAGATTATATACGTGATTGGCAATCAACCTTGAAGCATCACAGAAATATTTTACTCAGTCTCAACTGCTCATCTTTTATTTTACTTTTATTTTTCAATAAATTTTGCCTTTCCTTTTATCATTCTGGCTAAACATGTATATAGGGCAAAAGCTCACAAATCAGGAGTTATTCTTGCAGGGGACCAGTGGAGAGTGTCAGGTATACGTTCCCTTTGTGACACCATTTTGTCACAGTTAAATAATGATCATTAATATCTCCTTGAATGAGACTTCATGGAAATTGTAGTTCTGAACATGCAATCAGCTCATTTATGGCCTAACAAGTGTTGCCCTGAGCCAGTAGTTGACTGACACTCAACCGTTTTTGCAAATTTCACCTTATCTGCTACTATTAGACACTGCAGTGGCACTTTCTTTTTTAATTTTTGGCACACAAGCAGCACCTCATCTCCACTCTGTGTGTGGAAAACTCACAAAATTTTGTATTTAACTCTCCTCATAACCTTGGACAATATGACAAGTTTCTAATTCAAATAATTGTTTAAGATTATTGCAATGATAATTATTGTGCTGATGATAACACATTATTTCAGCTGACAATACATTAGTTCCATAGGGAGATAAACTGCAAGGCCAATGGATTTATCTTGATAACAAAATGCATTACTATTAACTATGATGGTAATTTTTCCATCCATGCACAAAGAAATCTCCCATCGATTTTATTGCCTTTTGACTGACTGCTGGTACAAGTTTTCTCTCCATATACATTCAGGATGGGACCCTGGCCTGGTACAGTGTGACTGTTGTTATTCTGCTATTGTCTAGGCAAGCTCCAAAGGCCTATACCTTTTCTTAGCATTCTAGGAGTAGGACTTCCAGCTTTGAAAATGCCTCTTACAAAATATGAAATGCAGGACAAGTAAGGGATAAAACCAGCTGTGGTTTTATTATTTATTAGGATTTTAGAGCGTAGTTTCATAACTGAGAATAGCAAATCTTAACTATTTCCTGTATGTAGCAGCATAGACGAGATGGCTCTACATCCATCATCTTCCACCATTAAACTCAAGCCTTTCCTATACTGGTGATAAAAAGTTTGGACATTAAAATTTCTGCCACTGGATTATGATTTTGGGCTGTAGCAAGTAATATCATTCATCCCTGAGTTTTAGTCACATTCTGAAAGGTATCTAAGGGCATTTTATCAAGAGAAGGGTCTTTTACAGTGATCGTGGTTTTGTGGATAGACAAATATACAGGACTGTGTATTGTTAGAAATGTTCAACCCAAGTGTCTTCAAAGAGCTTTGGATCAGACCCTGAGCCTTTATGTAACACTTACTTTCTCTTGTACTAAAACCCTTAAAAGTCCATACGTGCTTTGTTTAGTTCATCCGCTTCATCTCTCTCCTGTATGCTTATTGCTGTGCTGCTTTTCTTACTTTTTTACCACAAACTTTTTATTTTTAAATTAATCTAGGTTAAAAATATTATAAAATTCTTTGGAAATTTTGTTAACTGTCACAGACATTTATTTGCTAAAAAATACATTTGACTAGTATTAATATGCAAATCAGTGGACTATAAAATTCATTTTGGTGCCTCCAGGGCAGTATTTTTATAAATACAGCAACATAATCATGTGTCCTCCAGAGGATTAAAAATAATTATACAAATTTACATCAAAGCCCAAGGCAGTGTCTCCTTTTAACTGTCTGGTTTTAATATAATTTAAATCTTGTTAAAACTTAATTACCAATTCTCTTCTGTAATAATTTAGGTGGAAGAGCTGAGGTCTAAGCTTGCTGTTTGAAAGAAAAAACTTCATCAGAAAACAAAGACACCTAGGCATGGATTGACACAATAGGGCAGCGTGCAGAGGAACTCGGTAAAGGAAAAGTCACTGCCAATGATAATGAACAGAATATACATACGGAGGTGTGAGGTCAGGGAGAGGGCCTCAGCTTTGTACCCCAAATAAAGCATCTGTAGAGCAATTAAAAAGATATGTTGCGCTGTCAAAGCGTGTTTCTTTGGACTGATTTACAGAAGATTCTGTACCCGTTAGTTTTTTATGCATTTGTCCGAAGATCCCAGCAATGTCTTCTCTCTTTACAATAAAGGTAAAGCAGCAAACAGAGCATATAGCTAGCATCTCTGTCCTGTAGTGCTGCCCCCGATCCCCTCCTCTTACCCCCAGTTTTACCTCTGCTGCCATGAAGGATGAGGAATCTAGAAAACAGCTTCTGGATTTCCTGCATCAGAGATACACATCCCATCAACATGGAGACTGCTGCCTCAGGTCTTTTCTTTGTGTCATGTTTGCCAGTTAGTGTTTAGTAACAAGTGTCACTGTCTGCTCCTCTGCTTTGAACTAGAACACATTTCTGTTAGCCTTCACATCCAACTGAAAGCAGCTTTGCATTGATTTAATTCACCCTTTTGAGTATGACCATACTCACAATGAGGGATGTGCATCCAAACTTCCAGCTATCGCACAATTGCCACTGGGCATAATTTCAAGTGATTTGGCACAGCCTCTGGTTGGGAATCAATTCCCATTGGTTCATTCTGTCCACTGTGTGCATTCCTTTTGATTGAAATGCCAGGCGTTTGTTAGCGTTACCGATGCTGGTGACAGTCATCCTCCTAGCACCCCTCTGCACTTTTAGATTGTGTATTCATTGAGTGTTAATGGAAATAAGAGGGGCAAAATATTAGAGAAGGCAGTATGTTGCAGGTTTCACACGCTTGCCTTATTGCATTAACAAATAACCTGTTCATTTGCAAATATACAAATTCATCCTATTTGTGACTGACACTTTGTATGCCTCACTTTTTCCTGGAATGATAATGCTTAAATTTTAAGATGTCAGAATTATGATTTTATTTAACTGCATAGACTATGCACAGATCTTGTAGCTTTCATATAGAAATGGTATCCTTCGGAGCTAGAAGTATGGCATATGTAATAAGCCTCTTTAATTTGTAAAACCTTGAAATTTAAATCATGTGCTAAATAGGCTGTCATTTGCACCTGTGCAATTGATTTGAAGTTGAGGGGTTTCCTGAGGTGGACTACGTTGTAAATACATTGGTTTCACTGGGCTGTAAATAAGTTTGCTTCTAATCATTGTTTGCCATGCAGCATGATGGCAATGGGTGTGAAAATGGAGGTGTGATGTTTTCCAGGTTGTCGCTAGTCAGGCAGAAGTTATGAAACAGCCACAAGAATCTGAAGCTGACCTTGCTAAAGCTGACCCTACTCTAAATGCAGAAAAAGCTGCCTTAAGTATTTTACACACAATAATGTGTCTCTGTTCTTGCTCTGAGGTAGAATGTTTAACATTTTTTTTCCCCAATTATAAATTCTGGTTCTATGCTTAAAGCTGAGCTTTGGAATCTTTATCAGCTTTTAGGTAAACTTGATGGAGTTGAGAACTTCTCTGAACCTAATCGAACTGTAACTAGTGTGATGCAGCATTGTGGGGACTTGTGTCTCCAGGAGAAAAACTCCTGAGTGCTGAGGCCAGAAAACTGCGAAGCTATACATGGAGAAGGTAATTGAAAAGGTGATGTGAGCGCATTTAAGAAATGTAGTTTATCTAATTTAGTCTAACTAAATGAGGTTTTATTGCTAAGTATAGGTTTTCTAGTGATATTTCAAGAAAATATCAAAGATCACAGAAAAGACAGGAGCTTGTCAAATTCAAAAAATGTTCCACAGTTAATTGCAAACCCCTTTGCAATCCTATTTCTGCAAAATGTAACGTGTTTAAACATTGCCAAAGAATACACTTCTTAAATGTCATTATGTTTTTAGGAAACATAAAGTTTCCAAGTTGTATGTCATAAACCCAGATTCCCCAGATGGGTGGCACAGAAAATCTTTCTCCAAAGAAGTTTCAGAAATTTCGGACTAATATGTGCTGTTATGCAACTCTGTGACAGCTCTTGAGAGGGCTGTCATTATCAGGCTTGGTGGGACTGGCCTGCGTTGGACAACCACAAGCTGAAAACTCAGTGCCCAGCCTTGCTCGTTTTAATGTACTTTAGATAGCTGGCTGAAAGAGGAGCCAACACCTATCCAACAGCGTACCCTGCTCTTGCTGTGTCTCGGAAGCCTGTGATTCCCAAGTAATGCCCATGTGTGAAACTAAAGAATGCTACTGTTTGCTTTGCTTAAGGCTTGGGACATACTAACTTCTTCTCCCAAGCAGCTGTCCATAGTGGTGCTGAAATGCCACAGAGGTAACAGTGGGAGGCTTACAGCACGCCTGCTTACATTGCCTCAACTCCTTTGTGCTGGGTTCCTCTGTAGCGTATTGTGCCCATTTGTCACCAAGAAATAAGATACAGTGGTCAAGAGAAAGTTGCTTCAAGTGAAGGATTAATTTCTTACCACGTAAGAAAGATGGCTATTGATACTGCATGAGTGGAACACTTATCATGCTGATGAATTTTGTGTACCTGATAGTGTCAGGCATCAAAGGTTCAGTTTCAACATTGCATCCTTTGCAACTCTTGCAAGCTCTGAGGCCCAGCTTAGCACCAGCACATTTTAAAGTTGGAGCCTTGCTTTGTGGGATGGCGTGGGTAGATTGAATCCTACTTTCTCTGTGTAAGGTTCCAATCCTCAGTTATGCTGTAGGAGCTCTGAGATGGAGAATAGAGAGTAAAGCTCCAAAGCCTTACAGCAGTTATATAGCAGTAGCTGTTAATTGTGGAGAGAAAGAGATTTTTTTTCATTAATACTAATGGATCTTTAACATTACAGATATCGAATTTCCTAGAAGATAAAGATTTTTCTTCGTGCCTCACGTGCCTGAAAGAGGAAGTGCAAGCATTTTCAGAAGCTTTCATGGGAGGAAAAATATTTGGATTTCTTTCCTAGTTGCCAGGAGCTGTGTAACTGCACAAACCTTGCCGACTGGTTAGACTCAGAACAAGACTAGATGACGCACTGGATGCCTTCAGGTGGGTGAAGTAACAGTTACTGTGAATGGTGTTGTGACACTCCCCAGTAGCAATACTGCAATCATAGCATAGCAGACTTAACAGTGTCAAGGTTGTGTTCCAGCCTCCAGTCTACCCTTTTCTCCAGTTATGCGCTGCCTAGTCTGGGTTACCTAAAGTTAAATGACTGAAAAGTATAAATAAAAAGACTTCAAAATCCCTATCAGGAAGAAAACACATTTCCCATCGTATCAGACTGAAAAATTCTGAGTTGGAAAGTAAGCATGCCAACTATGCTTCTCTTGAATTTGGTGGAACTGTAAAGACAGAGTAATCACAAAACTACAGTTGACAGTTCGGAGGTGAAGAAGATACTGAAAAACACTTCACAGATTGCTCTGTCCCACTTGGTGCAATGGAAAATCAAAGGCTTACTATATTGGTCCTTACTGGTTTAAAATTGTTTGAGACCTGTTTAGGTTTCAACCTCTTCAGATGTTGCTATCCACATCTTTGAGAATATGATCCCGGTCTTCCAATAAAAGGGAAATTCATTGATGGCCACAGTAAGTAACAACATACTGAAATTAAAAAGTAAAACAATTTACTGTCATAGCTGACCATAAAACTGCTGAAAGCCCCAAAGAGGTGTGAGTTTTTCAGCTGGCTGTCTTCCAGTGTGCTTCAAGGCAGTGTCTGTGCAGGGCTGCACACACAACCTTCTGCAGAAGTCCCATATGGGAATACAAAGCATGTCAGAAAACCCTATGTATGAAGATAATATCTTGACTGCTACATAGCTGGAGTTTTACTTTATACTGAATTATTAATCATTAATAGTTTTGTAATCAGTTCTATCCCAGGGATTATTTGTGCCACTACTTGGAAGACCCAGTTTAGTCTATTGATCCATGAAGAAAATAGACAAGTCAAGTTGTTGCTTAAAATTAGGTTAATGATTGACCCACTGGCTTTAATATCTCATTTAGATTAAACCTTAAAACGTTCCATTTCTGAAAAGTAATGGATCAGAAATTTTTTGTTACTTTGGTTTCTTACTGATCTATTTGGGAAAAACAACAGTCCCTGAGGAATAAAAGAAATAAATTACTGCATGTTTCAAGTGGAGTTCATGTTAGTAAATTAGTCATTAGTCCAATTAAATGTTTGTCTCTGGAGAGGAATTGTTTCCCGTATCCTGGAACAGCTAGAATATCCCTAGGATGAGAGACATTGAAAGCAGCGATTGCGAAACACGTTATTGAGATATGCAATATTAGCATAGCTTGCATGTAGAATGAAAGCTTTATGTTATTTTTTTTGAGTCAGCTGTTAGCAAACTGCTAGTTTATCCAGAGGACTTGTTGAGATCACTGAACAAGCTGCATAAAAAGGTCATGCCTGATACTAAAGACCCCACTAAACTGTGGGCTTTAAAAACAGTGTTATCCATTTGAAAACAGCAATAGCAGCCATGGGAAATATGCAGTCAGTTTGAACATACTGACATGAGTGTGAATGGCTCGTGCAAAGTAAAGGCCAGAAGTGAGCGTTATATACTATACATTCACCACCTTACTAAGGCAAAGCTGCAATATTCACCCAGGTTGTCCTCTAGAAATTGTAACAACTTTTTTCTTTTTAACAAGCATAACAAAATAATTAAATGTGTGAACTATATTTTGCTTCCTATGAATGTGAAGTCACTTATTTAATTTTCCCTGTACTAATGTATTTTTTAGCTCTTGCTAGTTAAACCTGAGGTTACTGTGGTTACACGAAGGAGATATGGAAAAGGAGTGGGGGACAATTTCATTTGTAACTTCTGTCGTCAGGTCACAATAACTTGCAGCAAAGGAAAGGTTTAGAAAGAACAGATTTAATGTCAAAAGAAATATCCAGACTAACATTTAAAATGCATATGCAAAGCAGATTTGAACCATTTTTTTACCAGTGCTGGTACTGACCCACAGTTTATCAAGCTGGTATTTTTCTGCCACACATTGGAATTTCCCCAAGCTTCAAATTTTATTACCTGATTAGTAATCCTTCACATATCTTTTCCTTTTTTTTTCCTTTTAGGTAGATGGGTTTCTGGAAAAGCTTATTAATTTTGGTAAGGAATACATTTCTGCAGTTATTGTTAAAACTCTAAAGATTATCTCCGTGACCCAGAGTTCAACTTGAAATTTGTGCAAGCAAAATTTCAGCTGCTGCTGCACACACTGCTTGGGCTGTTAAAATCATTAGAGTCCAGGAGGCAGGAGTTAAATTGGTAGAAATTTCTTGAGCTTGAAATTTTAAAATTTTGCTTCTTTCGGCTCTTTTTTTGTTAGAATGAAGAACTCATTTCATGCTTATAGCCATTAAAGGTACTACAGAAAAAATGCTTTGAATGTCATAAATTATTTTTATTCTGTGTTGTGTATTATGGCCATGCTTCCTTTGGAGGGTCCTTACCTTCCAAAAATAGCTCAGCAGAATATTCTCTGCACGGGGACCAAGAAGATCTGCATTTAATCCTGGTTCTCTCAGTGATCTGCAGGGTGACCTTGGGCAATCTGTGTGCCATTTTCCTGCTTGCTAAAATGAAAATAATAATACTTATGGCCTTTGCAAAGCACTTTCAGAGCAGAGCATATGAATCGATAACATCTTCTCCTTAAGTATGTGAAATAGCAGAGGAAACTCTTCCCACTTGCATTAGTGTACTTTTAGTATTTAGAAATGTGAAATTATAAAGATTATTGCATGGGAGGGAGAAGCTGAGAAGTGTACCCCTAATCAATAAGTTGCCAGCTGGAATGCAAAGGAAAACAGGTCTAGGGTAACATACCATTTAGTGTAACAAAGAAAGACTAAAATATATATTTTGGTGTGAGTATGGCTGCTGCAGCCATACTGTATCACACTGCTGCCTTGCTTCATTGTGCTGTAGTAGAATAGTATAAACCATAAGAACAGTTTGAAATCTGTACATTAGCTTTCAAGACTTTCAGTTTTCTTGGAGAGATCTGTCAGTTTAGATAGCAGAGGAAAGCTAGAGTGCTTTGGCCACATGTGCATGCCTTGTTCTGCAGGCAGGGACTTCCTTCCCTGGGATGCTGTGGTAGCCTCCCCCAGCAGATAATCAGCACCAGTGTCTTGGCACAGTGTGGTTTGCAAGGATGGCAGCAGGCACGACTTTTTACTTGTGTCCACAGGCATGACAACCTTTGGCAGAACCTTTCTGTGATCCATGCAGATAGATGAATTGTGCTTGAGTAGTGTACACTGCTTGTGTACTTTCTCTTAGGGTTTTATAACAGCATTTTATAATGGGCACTGCACAGGTCCAGTGTCATCTACTGTGCAGCTTAGGTGAGCCCTGGCAGTAATTAAAGTATTTTAAACCACCTGCTTAATTGCATTAAAAATACTCTGATGGGCTTGCACTGTTTGAATGATCTGCAGGAAACTATTAGGTTAAAGCAATTCCCTCTTGGCAATGTTTAACTAATTCACAATATTTGTTCTGTGAATTCCAGCCAGGCTTTATACTGTTTGTTAGTCTTACCCGTAGCAGAGCCCTACTTGCTGCTACTGAGGCTGCAGGTTCCTCCTCATCTAACCCCCCTTTTCTCATCTCTGCCTGCCAAGCTCTTTGCTGAAGTGGAGACTTCAGAAACAGCACAGAAGAGAAGGAGATGGGCACTGGAACCCGCCCCTCTTCCTTCCTAGCCAAGCTTGGAGCTTTGGCCCTGGGCAAGGAGGCAAGCTTGTGCCAGGTAGTGCCCATGAGCTCTGGCTGCATGCCCAACATAAATCACTTGTCAGTCAAAAGGTCCGAAGTCTTCTCCACCAGCAGTGTAATGAATTTTCATCTCTAGCTGCTCTTATGGCACATTGGCTGGGAATACCAAGAGCCTGTACGTAACAAGCACAGCCATGTGCTTTCCTCAGTGGTGGCATTCAGTAACAGAGACATGTGGCAGGGTGGCCCTTCCCAGGTAAACAGAAGTAAGTTCCAGGCCCAGGTGCCTCAGAGGGCAGTGGGTGAACGGGAACATGGCTGTTGGGAGTTGTCTGACATAGCCAGCTGGGGCATCTTCCCCATAGAGCTGCTATGGAGGCACAGGGCAGGGCATGGCACCTGCCCACCCCCGCTCTTCCAAAATGGGGAGGCTGCAAGTGCCTGCGGCTCTGTATTGACCATTCATCTGGCATTCGTGGCTCAGTGTGCCATGCCCTGTGCCCCTCTGATGGGAAATGGTGCCAGAAACACAGGAGACAAAGGTTACTCACGATAGCGACAAGCATTGTAGACTAGCGGGCTTGCTTTGATTTTCATTAAACTCAAACTGAAGTCAATCCTTTAGTAATAATTAGAGTCAGTTCATTGTGAAGGTTGCTAGAATATTCCATCCCTGCCACGTGAGCAAGAGTCAGTGGGTAGTTTGTACCAAGCCCAAGCCCCACCCTTTCTATTCAGAAATCCCCCTTGCTGTTTGATTAAACTGCCTGAATGTCTCCCGAAAAACACTGTCTAGGTATCAGATAATCTGGATTACAAGTATTGGGATGGTGTGAAATAATACTATTTGGTTATCTCAGCATAAACTAAAATAAGATTGTAATGTTTATCCATTTTGCTTGATATATATGCAAAAAAGAAAATTTGCTGTTGGGTGTGGTACAATGTTTATGATTAAATGTTTTATTCAGACTTGTGTGTCAATCTATTAGTGTGCTGTTAATTCAAATGTTACTATGATGTATTTTATCGCCATTACCACATTTATCACAGGTAGATGTGAAACTTAGACAAAGGTGTACATTCTCATTAATGATGAGCAGCCTATTCATCTTACTAAGAGCGTAATTAATGTTAGGTACAAGATTTAATTTTTCACTGTTTGTCATGGTGCATATTTAGCATTTCTTCTGTCCTTTATCAATCTGCTCTCCTATCATATGAGCACATCGACAAAGATATATGCAAGTATCTGACCTGTTTTGATGCCTAATTTTTATACTTTTCCAAGAACGGCAATATTTTTATTCTTACACGGTAGCCAGAACAATTAGTTACAAACAAGACTGTTCAGTGTTGTCCACTGCTTTGGGTACTGTGTTAGCTCTTTCTGCATTAATAATATAACAACCAGGTATAATGAAGTAAAGCGGGGCACACAGTGAAGGCACCGGTGATCGCTTGCCGCAGTATTGTGCCGTGCTTGTCTGAGGTTTTATGGTCCCAATTGTTCTTCTGGATTTTCAATTACCTTTTTTGTACTGTTAAGTATGCTAGTGCTAGTCAATGCGTTGTACAAGTAATAGAGCTCTGATAACAATACAGGCATGGTGTATCTGAAAAGTGTACGTTATTAGGTAAATACGTGTGGCAGCCGCTTGCTGTTACACATTGCCGAGCGTTGCTCTGTTAGTAATGTTGTTAGCAGTCGTAGAGCTGAACTGCAGCCACCTTTTCAGCAGTGCAAGAGTGGAAGTTATGGCTGATGTGTCACACAGCAGGTGGGAAGCAAGCTGTGCGGAGGTGGGTAAAAGGGAGTGAGCTCTGAAGACATCTTTGGATTTGCTCCCCAGTGTGCCAATAAATCCAGCTGTGCTGGAATCCCAGGATAAGTCCCCACTTATATATCCGTACCAGGAACACCACCATCGCCTTAGCTGAACTGCTTCAAAGCACCTTTATTTCTTGACCATCCAAAATTCCATTAAGCAGGACTGAAATAGAACTGGTCCTTCCATTAATACTTGGTAAATAGAATTCCTTGGGGAAAACATTTGAGCTGTGTCAAAGAAATGCTTCAGGTTTAGGCTTCTGTGGATGCAGAATGGATTTGCGATGTATGTTCTCAAAAGTTTAAGGAATCCTCTCTGAGAGAAAGCACACCAATTCCTATTTGGTGGCTTCTTAATTGGCAGGCATTTCTAAGTTACGATGTTAGTAATATTACAGGAATTAGTTGTTTTCAGTGAGATGGTCTCTTTTCTAACCACAGTGTGAATTCCACCGCAGTTCATGCCAGACATGAAGCTGATCACATCTCCACCATAACAAAATGGGTCTGAAACTTTCATTGAAGCCAACCAGGGCTTGATACTGCTGCAGAACAACCCAAAGCTTATAGAAAATCCTTGAAATAGTTTATTTGTATGCCTTGAATTAATCATAATATCCATTTGACCAACTGCAACTGAAGTACAAGGCAACCAAACATGGATTTAGCACATTTCAGAATGAAAATTGAATTTGGACACAATTACAAGCAGCTGTAATTGTAGATTAGTAGCAAACTAAGAATAAAAATACCAAGATAGTTATTTTAAATGAAATGTTGTTGAAGGTGCTCCATAGTGATTGAAGTACAATAACAGCCTCTCGTGAACAGAATAAATTTTTTTCATGGTACTAAACCAATGCTTGACAAAAATAAGTAGCTACAACTGCAATGAAATCTTTTTGTTAAAAAAGAAGTTCCTTCCTTTGAATTTTCTATGGCAAAAAGACCAGCAAATTTTCCACAAGATAGGAAAGATCCTGAAACAACAGAATCTGACATTCTCTTTACCCATCTCTCAGTCCTGAGTCATTTGAATAGAGTGAATTGCTAAAACAAAAAATATTTTAAATGAGTGACCTTGATCTTATGTCTGTTTTAACTGATGGAGAATAAATACAAGGAAACTACGAAGTTGCCTTTAACCTTTATGGCATTACAAAGCTAGTTATAACAACAAGCTGTAAAACACACCAAAAAGGTGAGCATTTCACTCCATTTTGATTTGACCATTTTGCTTTCAAAAGGAATTTATAAAAAACACCCAGGAACAATGAACATTTGAACTCAAAATGATCCAGGTTTATTTTTACTCCAAAAGAAGAAGTCTCAATAGAGATATTGATTTTCTAGCATTCATCCAATATTGCACAGAAAATGGACCTGACCTTGCAATCCCTAGCAGAGACAAGGAAGCAGTCATTACAGTCATGGGTTCCCATTGATTTTAGTGGGATTACTTGCATAAGTAAGGGTTTTCAGGATATGACCCGGTGTCCCATTAGCAGTTAAGAATCAGCACACACGTTATGCCAGTTCCACTCAGTTCAGAAGGGTGTGGTTTACTTTGCTGTTATATATTCATCCTCTAGATTTGTTTCTGTTTATTTACTGTAAGTGGTTTTAGTTTTCTGGCTAACAGAGGCTCACTGCTATGTGAAGGGTACCAGTTCTCCTTCCTTCTTGTGTAGCTTTTTTTACAGTATCTTCAACTGTCATTCTAAGCTCAGAGTTGATGCCTGCCCTTGCAGGTCTTTCTTCTTTTGGTACTCTTTTCTATGATGAAAAAAAATATTTTGGGCTCAGTACTAACTCTCATTGTATTTTTAAACTCATTAATACATTTTGGAAGGCTCTAGGGCCAAATGAGAAGGAGACACTACTGTACTTTCTCCAGAACACCTCGCTGCTGAGATGGATCAAAACCTCCCAGTTGTTACTCTAAACATATGCACAGCGGGTTTATACATACTGGTTCTTCTGGAAACCTCATCCTTTATCTCAAACAGTTCTTCTACTTCTTTGGTGTTTTCTCACTGATGTGCCTACGGTAAGAAGTCACATCTCTTCATTTTGTTTCATCAGATGTGAGGAAGGTGGAGGAGAGGTGTGCAAGAAGCAGGGTGAGTGGCTTCTTGTTTGTACAGTGCCTTCCACAACTGCCCGGTCATGGTTCAGGGCTCCATAGGCTGACTCTGTTTCAGCAGTGAATAATAATGACCCTCCAGAGCATGTTGCCTGCTTTATTCTGGATGGTCACCATTAATCCATTCAATTTTCATTGAGTTGCAAAGCTTTAGTACGAGAATAGTAGCCGTTGATTATTTTTGCCAGCAATATTTTCAAAGAAATGGAGAAATGAAATGTAGAGTATATTTCAGTTTGCAATGATCATTCTGATGTTCCATTTGCAATGGAAATGAGCGTATAACATATTCATGTGTACAGATAAGGAAAATGACAAACATTAAGAACCCTTGTTCTATTCATTTATAATATTCAGTTAAAAAAAATAATCCTTCCATTCTACAGTTTTTTAGTTTTGTTTCAATGGGACAATGCAAAACAAAACCAAAAGGTCATTAATGGATAAAATATGCTTAATTACTTTTTAAGTAAGTTTCCTGAATATTGCTATAATCTAAGCCACAAATTCTTTGTAAATCTATCTACTCAAAAATGTGTAATTCTGTGCCAATTTCACTTTAATTTTTGTATTGCTTTATATGGGTATCAAAGATAAAATTGCTAATGAAATTGAGTGAACCAGAGAGTCTGTACATGTGTGCACACTCATATTTTTCGGCCAAGCAGTCTTTGATGTGCAGCTCTCAGGCTGTTTAAGTGGACTGCGGTGTTTGCTTTATCAGTGTCAGTCAGTTTCTGCACAATTTAATCTGCCACTAAAAAGAAGTTTTTTGCTCTTGTGGATATAAAACAGTATGCCAAGGATAAATCAGTGCAGCTAGCTCGCCTTCCTTAAAATTTTAGACACAACCTGAACCTGCAGCTCTTTTCTTCTCTCATCTCAATGGGATGTTAACCTAACAATCACAATTTTAAGATGGGGAAATTGTTTTGAGCAGAAATAAATTGTCCTGCCAGTATTGTTTCACGGGGTAACATTAAGGCACGTTGGGCCTGGGGCTCACAGCTTATGATACCTGGGTTTGAAAGACTGGAGTGAAAGGATGAACACGTAGAGAAAAAAGGTTGGGAATTAAATGTAAGTTCTAGATGGTCCAAGTGAGTTGAAGCGGTTCAGCAATAGACATCCCAGAGACCTGTGAAGAGGCTTATTGTCCAACTACCTTCCCTGGCGCTCCGCCATCTCCTGCCAGAGCCCCTGAGGAATTATTGTCTGTGCGTGTGAAGGTTCCCTTTCTTCCTTTTGTTGAGTATCTGATGATATTGGGCTTTAACTTACAGCTTATATTTACTGAACGAAAAAGGAAAAAACCACCTGTGTTTTCCTCTGCAGCTGCCAGGAGAGAAAAGTCCAAGGGGGGAGCAGGAGAGGAGGGGTCTTGCGTCTGCTGCCACTTCCCCAGGGCCTGGAGCAGAGGTTGCTGCCAGCTGGGAAGGGACGGGCAGGCTGGAGCAACCACCGCTGCTTGTTGCACCCCGGTTTCCTGGGGCAGCTCTCAGGCTACAGGCATAGTCACTTGTGTGTCGCTGGTAGTACCTTTGCGTGCTGCAGAAGGGACCGCTCACCTTTGGGCGCTGTGAAAGGTGCGCACAGCAAAGGGAAAGCAACCTGCCCCTCAGAAACAAACACAACACTGAGGCTGACCTGCCCAGAGCCCTCCTGCCCATGTTGGCAGGATGCAGGGGTGCCCATGGCTGTCGTACAGCAATGCTACAGGTGGAAAATCCTGATCATCCGGCACTCCTGTTGTGACCCTGAACAAGTTAATCACATCACCCAGCTTGAAGGTTCGCACTACCACAATATGATTTATGTGGGCTCTCAGAGATAGACGGAGACATCACCTATTGATCACAAGGAATCGCCTCCAGTCAGTCTTTCTGTTGGGTTTCCATCCCTGTGATGTTTTAAAAAAATATTGTATGATTCAAAATTATACCTGTAAAGCCTGCAAGTAGAAAATTACTGTGTGCATTTATCTTTAATAACAACCCTGTGCATATTTATAGTACTAGTTTAGTAGAATGTGTTGTACTAGTTTATTTCCCAGTCTGTTTAAAACGATATTATTCATTAGTAGTCGTGAAGCAGTGTGGCATATTTTTTATGTTGCTTGTTTGTAACAAAGGTTCTTAATCTTTTCATAATGAAAGGGGATAAATGCTTACATGGAATATGTGAAACTGTGCCTGTAAGGGCATGGAGCTTTGTCTTAGGGATTAAATTAGTATTTGGTACTGCTCGGCTTTGTACATATTTCTAGCAAATGTTTCAGCTACAAATCACTATAATACACCTGTATTCTGGTTCTTCAATTCATATAGCGTTTAAATCCTGCCAGGACTGTGTCTTATAACTGCACAATTTAATTTAATTCAAGCATGCCATACATAATTTTTTCTTCTAATTAAAATATGATATTGCAATGTGGTAGCTGCCTAGGGCAAACAGGACGCATCGCTTTGCCAAACCGAAGGGAATACAGGCACCAGTCTGAAGGCTGATGGGAGGATGGGAGGCCGACCCTCTGAGCCCATCAGCCTGGAGGTTGCGATGTGAGTGGCCCCGCTGCTGAGGCGACGCACTGCCCCGTTGTCCCTCCATTCCTGCCCAAGGCAGCAGAAGCAGCACAACCGCGGTTAGTTTTCCCACCGCCCCGTCGTGTGACGAAGTTGGCTGATGCGCAGCAGAACTCAAATAGTTCTGGGAAGGAGGAACCGCCCGACAGCAGCAACTCAAGGGATTCCTATCACGCTCTCAGAACCGAACAAAACAACACAAATAGACCTTCTGCATAATGACTCAAAAAAACTGTTAATGACCATCTTTAGTAACATAGCAACAGCCAAACCCTTGAAAAGAGGAAGTTTTCATTGAGAAAGCATTTCATTTTAAACATTGAAATTTGGTATAATGTAGAGTATGAAATAAGTTTTGAAAGGAAGCTGATGATTAAGAAGAAATGCAGTGGGCATTTAATAAATGGAGGAACCGCAAGATAATTAACTGGCATGCATAAAGATTCATGCTTTATATCAAAATTTTAATTTTGCACATAAATGTGCCTGATGTAGGCAGCATTTAATCACCTAGCTGACAGGAGTAACTACTTTCATTTAACCTTGACTGAAGATCATGAATTCTAACAGGTTTAATTGGATACATCATTTAACAGAATGAACAGAGCAAATTTTTCTCAATTCATAGGTTCTGATTGACATGCACCAGCAATAAGGCGTTGCACAATTAAAGCTGATCTGTATTCCTGGCCTGGGCAGCAATTGCCATAGTGATGTGACACTGTTTGATCACTGTGGCACTGAAACTATACTGAATTTCCCCTTGTTTTGAAAAGGGCAATGCTTTAAAAAAAGAGAGAGAGAGAGAGAAAGAGATTTTGGCACTTTAATTTTTTTTTTTTTTTACATTAATCACATTTATATGCACAAACTGTAAGGGAAGGAACTTGTCTTGTTATCAGTAACTCAGGGGAAAGAAGGAAAAATGGTATCTTCTTTTATCCGTTTAGCAAATTATTTACAGAAAGTCAAAAATGTGGATAGGCAAATGGGTTGTAACACATTAAGGGCCTGATTGTTCTGGGCTTCCATCTGAATAGTGGAGCAGTGGTGTGCAGCTCTGCTCTTCACCTGCAGTTTGGCCTCTCTGTCCTTGCTCAAACCTCTTCCACACCACAGAAAACTTGCCTGCTGAGCAGCGGTGCCGAGAAGGGGTGCTCATTGCAAATCAGGTAGAAAAAGATGAGAGGGAAGCAGTGGTACCCAACAGAGCTGCGTACCTCTCCATGAAACACTGGCATGCAATGTTACATGCAATAAAACCATTTTTCTCAATTCATAACCAAGCTGGCAACTTCCAGTTCCCTGTATGGCTCCTGTCCATCGATACCCCTCATCTTCGCTGCCTCCAGCCCCTTCCCAAATCCTGGCTTTGACCTGCGCAATCTGAAATGGGTCTTCCATTGTTTAAACACACACACGCACACACACACATATCTATATATCTTTTGTGTCTCTGTTGTCCAGTTTTGCTTCCTATATCTCCCTATTATTTTATTCTAGAAGGTTTGCTGAGCATCGGATGATCTGAGGCCAGCTAGCGCACACGATGTGTTTCAGCCTGCCTCAGTAGACTCAAAACTGCAGTAAAAAAACCAATTCCTGGTTTCTGAACAACCTGCTAAAACCAGCGTCAAGCAAGTTCTGCTCCCCGCCACGCACGGCACAGCAGGTAGCGTTTCCACTTTCTTCTCCCTCCATCCCCTTAGGTTCGGTGGCCAAGCACTGGTCCCCCAGTGACACTCGCAGACCTGCTGACAGCCATCACCCGTGTGCAGGCAATGCATGTACATATCAAGCAACAAGCTTTGTGGGAACGCACCGCAGCAGGAGGCAGAAATCTCAGGGAAAGCTGGAATCAAGGACTTGAACTTTAAAGTCAGGACCACTAGATGTATTTTAAAAGCCTTTTTTTTTTTTTTTTGGGTCCTTTTAGAGGCCTCTCAAATTCAATTATTTATAATACCTTTCCCTGTCTGAGGTACTTCCAGAATGATTCATTGTGTAAAGCAAAGGTATTTGCCAGTATAATTTATCACTCACTAACAACATTTTTAATAGTTTCAGGTAAATGACTGTGCTGCATCCCCAGCCTCTGCAGCCACATGACAGCCTTGGGTCCATAGCGGCTAGATGGCAAGTTCCCAGCTGGTGCTTGCATCTTCCCCATTCAGGAAGAGTTTGGCCGATATGCCCCACTTCACCTCGCTGACAGGGCACATTTCTAACACAGTGGCTGCCTGCACAGAGGCACACGGAGACAGGAGGGGATGCACCCCTGTCCCCCCCACCCACTCCTGGATCCCTGTAGGCTGGTAGGTGCTGCAAATCCCTACTGGGCCCATCTTTGAGCCCCACATAGAAATATTTGGTCTGTAATTTACTCTGTTTTTCCAAACCTTCCCAATAAAACAATTACCTGTCCTGTTGGCCAGTTCCTTTTTACATCTTATGACACACACACATAGGTACTGTCTCCTGTGGTCCCAGGGCAAGAAGCCGTGGGGTGCTTTGAGGTGCTCACCCAGCAGTACCCTGGGGACATTCCCATGCCATCCCCAAGGTGCACAGAGCTGTCAACAGACAAGCTGGGATAAAACACAACCCTGTCCTGGGAGCCATGTCCAGCTCTGAGTTTCCCTGGGGAATAACCCTGAGGCCAGTCAAGCTGCATGGACACCTATTTGCCCAGCAGACATTTCTGCTGGAGGGATGGTGCCTCTTTCACCCATGCTTCACTGCCTGCCCAGACAGGCCCAGGCTTCAGCCGCTTACACTGCCTGCACGCACCCAAGGACACCTCTTCTCCAGTGCCTCACTGCCCTGGGGTCTTACAGCACCTTTCCTGTATCAGGTACCCAGCCAGTTCATCTTTGCACTTGGAGTCATCTGGGTGCTTTGCCTGTGACTCTCCGGAGCTGCCTGTCGCTCTTGCCTTGTCCTCATGCTCAGTCATCCATGCTGAATTATCTTCCACTCCTCCCTCTGGGAATAACTAAGGCTTTGACCCAGTGGGACTGTTTGTGTGCTTAAATGCTTTGATGGACCTGACGCTGAGCTGCTTGCTCCCAAACCTAAGGTGGCTGGGGATTTCAGGCTGTGTTTTCAGAAACAGTTTGTGCACTGGGAAGCCTGGTCTTACTGAAAGTCAGCAAAGGACACTGGCTTGTGCATTTTTCCACTGTTCATCTTTAAACCTTTCTGTTCTCTTCAGCTTCCGAACAGCCATCTTTGCAGTGGTTTTATCCCCTATAGAGTATATACAGCTGTGATAAGAGATATATTTCACTTCCTTCGGAATTCTCCGGGAGAAGGTGACATTCCACTTTTACTGACATAAGCTCAAGTTTGTAATTCCATTTCGTAGGCCATTCTGAACGAGTGGGGGGAAATTGAATGACCAGCCCGAATTTTCCCCAGGTTTTCCTGCATCCACCTCGGGAGCGTGACCTAGACAAAAGTCTGAGCAGGGTTAATGTTTGTGCCTGTCTTGCACTGTGTGATTTAACTTTCAGAAATATAAAATGGGACAGCAGAAATATTTTTATGTGGCCTTACAATGTCCAAAGTTGTTTCTTACTGTTTTTATTTGAAGGAACTAGACACAATCCTGGCTGCCTTAACCACTGCCTTTGAGAGAGCTACAGCTGAGAAAATCCGCTGCCAGGAAGAAGTGAATAGAACTAACAAGGCTATTGAGCTGGCCAACAGATTAGTGAAAGGTCTGAGGTGAGGTCCTACAGGGCAGGCTAATGAAGCAGCCTACAGAAAGCACTTCTTTGTTATACACTACTGATCTGGCAATAACAGAGGCACTTAGCAAAGAACCTGATGAGCTGAAAAAATTATGTCATTATCATTCATTTTTTTCATAATAGAAACATGTTTTTGACCTTTGCATTTTCTTACATTTTGCCTCATTGTGGTATATATTAACTGTAAGATTACCTGGTAACTAACCTATCCGGGAACATTAAGAGAAGAGAAATAGTCGATTGTAGATATTGACAATGAAGGCAATTTATTAAAATGCGATGGATATATTTGTAACAATTAAATGATGCTAATGATCCTGCTCTGGGTTGGGGTACATAGAATATAATACAATTTGCACAACTTAGTTAAGCCATATGATAATTCTTTAATTATCTCTCTGAGATTCGCGATGGGTATTTCAGGAGAGACTAAATAATGGCAAAGTCATGAATTATCAAAAATCCATATTGTCTGTTGATCCAGGCTGGCTCAAGGGAATCTATAGGCACTGATGGATTTTTTACACACACACACACACACACACACACACACACACGCACATAGATTCTCACTTTTTGTACAGATACTTATCTTATTGTGACATTCATTTAGGAAATCTCTTGTGGTGCCTCACTGCCATTATAGGTTTTTGCGCTCTTCTACCCAGTACTTTCAAGCTGAGTTTGATAACCAAACATGTAGTAACCAGTAAAAATAGAAGATCCATTTGTTATTAAGCAAAATTATATGGCTGAGTGTGGCTAGTGGAACTTAAAATATAAAACAGTGCTTAGAGTTATTTCCTGAATCGATAGAAAGGATTTATTGACTAGAGGGGAGGGAGGGTGATGCAGAAGGCCCATTGTTTCTGTTTAAAGAAACAAGATGAATGCATTTAAAATGTTAACATCCTGCCTGAAAGTGTAATATATTTTAGTGATTAATAATGCCTGTAAAATTAAACCATGTACCTAATACAGAATAATAAAATAAATAACATAGGAGACCTCTTTAAAGTGTGACAATAAATGATTGTTCTAAGGCGCCTGATAATAATATTTTCTTCCACCTAACGTATCATATTGTTTGGTTCTCCCATGTCCCTCCTGCTGGGGCTGACAAGTGCTGGAATAGCACACACAGAGAGATGAAAGGCAAAGTGTGCCTATGGTGGGGGGGGAGGCATAATGAAAAATAATCTAACGGAGGAAACAGAGATGAAAGGGAAGAAGGAAAGTTGAGCCGTGCGCTAGATGAAGACAGTCAAATGAATTTTAATGGAAAGCCTTTCAGCTGGTACCTCCCAAAGCACCAGCTCCATGAAGAAGGTGGCCAGCTCGACAGATTGGTGATGGGAAACCGAATTCACTCCTGTTGTTAGCTGTACCACACTCCCTCAAAGGCAGCAGTAGCCACATGACAGATATTTGGTGACTTAGAGGAAAAAAAATAAATCCATTTTAATCCCGCCTGTGGTAACGATAGGTTGCCAGTCGCTGTTGGCAAACAGTGCCATACTGGCACTGCTCTCCTGTCCTGGCTTTTTGCTGAGAAGACCCTCTCTTATTTCCCCAACTGTGCAGGTCAGTTATTGCTCTGCAGAGCATTGCTCAAGAAATAGGAAAATAAAGCTGTTTGTAATATTTCTTGTAACAAGCAAACTTGAAAAATGTCTTTATTAGCCAGTCTTTTAACTATACCTTTACTGTGGTGATAACATCAACAAATACCTGAGCAGAGCTGCGCTCTCACCATTCTCAGGGGAAGTGCTGACCAAACAGTGGGATGGCTGATGGTGCCTAGGCAGGGTCCCAGGGAAAGGCTTGCACCAAGCCTCATGTCAGATGTCTTTCTGGCTTTGTGGCATGAAAGATCCTGCCTGAAAGTAGAAACTGTTGGGTTTGTGTTTTTTTTTTCCTGCTGCCTTCTCTGAGCCCTGGCACGCAAGGACTATTTTGGGTGGTTGCATGAGTAGTTGTTACTCTGTACCAAGGAATTCTTTGCTTCTGACAGGTGCCAATTATGCTGTGGACATCTGCCCTGGAGGCATTGAATCAAGCTGACAACTCATTTTATATCAATCAAACAACAACCATTTTCAATAATTTCCCATCCAGCTGGGACTGAATTTGCACAAGTGATCTATGTATTAGAGACATTACCAATCCTCAGAGACATTCAGAACCATGATTATGTTCTGTTTTCCCACAGAATCTCTTGCATCTGCACAAGAAAGCAACAACTTTTTCCACTGTGCAAGAGGATGCTGACAACTCAATTGTGGCTGCTTGCTGCCAAACTCAACTTGCTACAGGCCACTCGTGTCAGAATAGGAGAGGAAATTTATTCTTTTTTTTTTCCTAATGGCCAGGCCTGTTCCATGAAAATCCTTTCTGTTGATCCTCTAGTTGATACAAATCCATAAGGTAAGGCTGAAGCACTTGCTACTGCTTAGCCACAGGAGCAGGCAGCTCTGTGTTCCCAATGGAAATAAATGATAAAGTAAATGAGTGTTTCTTTAGTCCTGTTTTCTAGGTAGAAAAGGAGAACTGGGCTTCTCAACGGAGCAGTATTAGAAACAAGAGAAAACGCAACACAGAAATATGTTCCAGATCTCAATCTTTCCTGCCTGTGCCAGTTCATTTCCAAAGAGGTACTGGCGTGAATCAAGATAAGGTAAGTGAGGGCTCGCATGTAAAGCCTTCTTCACCACTCTGTGTTTTTTTAAAATACACAGCTAATCAGAGAAAATCTAGCAGCTCTTTCCTTCCCTTTTTGACCTGTTAAACCACTGTGTTGCTTCTATGAACTTCCTTCAAATAGTTTATTTAACAGAACAGTGTATTTGGAGGCGATGAATTGGTAAAGTGTTCTTCTGGAAAGGACCAAAACGTGCCCCTTGCTCGTGTTTGAAGTACATTTGCTAGCTGACTGGAGCTAGCAGTGGCAACTAACCCACAGACCTTGGGAATATGGTTAGCAAGCCAGAACAGTAGGCAGGCTCACCTTCTTCTTGTGTTCTGTTGAGTGCTGTGCCCCGCTGTTTGCATAAGGGGAACGGCTTTTATTATTCTATTCTCTCCCCACTACTGTGCACCAGGGCAGCACAAAGCAAGATTTAGTGCTTGGATAAAGTATTTGCTTGCTAGCAATTGTTATAGCTAAGGCTGCGCTGAGACTTCCGTCTTAACCTGCTGTTCTCCCATGCTAGTAATATTCTTCTTTTTTTTTAAATCCCTTTCATCTGAAATTTTTCATGCTTGTTATCAGCTGAAATACGATTTTTTTTCTTTTTTTTTTCTTTTTTTTTTTTTGGCAGGGCTGAATAAAATTCATTCATTCACATTTGAATTATGCAAGGGGGGGGGGTGCGGGGAGAAAGGTCTCTTTTTTGCACATTCATAATTCAGGGCAAAAAAAAGCTGCATATTACAAGCTGAAACTTTCCAGGTGGCTAGTTTTGACTGAAGGATAGTCTTCATGCTAATTACAAAGAGAGAATGACTGAAAGAAAAATGAAAGAGAAAAATTAAAAATGACACATATTGTGATTAACTCATTTGTTTTGTAGGTGTGTCGTACAAAAGTTCCATTGTGAGCCACTTAGAGAAAGTTTAAAGTAACAATTTTATTTAAGTTACGAGGAACTACTATAATTACATAATATCAATGTTTTGTACTGCAATTTCACTAAGAATCTCCCCACAGAAGCTGCATAAGCTTCTACTTATGCAAATGTGGAAGCTCACAACAAAATCAGTGCAGAATCTTATGAATCGTTAACTTTGGCCATAAGGCTTCTCTAGGGAAGGACACACACACACATGTAGTGGCAGTTGCTGCCTCTGTGTCTGGGGTCCCCAGGCTGCTACAGCAAGTAGAGGTTTCACAGTTTGCTCCAACTTAGTACACTGACTGCCAGGAACATGAAACCACTAAAGCTTTGGTCCTCTCTCTTCCTTGCTATATTCCCATTTACTGGTGGAAGTTAACAGGCTGCACATAATCTGATCAGCACTGTGTGACCCTCCACGGTGCCAAAGGATGGCTTCAGCTGAGGGCACCTGGGTGGCAGAAGCCAAGAGCATTAGAACAGTCTCCCAGCACCACACAATAAAAAGGGTGCTGTGATATGACCCCCTGTGCCCTTATGAAACACCAGGAAATAAAATACAAGCACGTAAACAAAGCAGTGTAACTCTAATTTTAAGCATCTGCAAGCACAACTGGCAAACGTTCTGTGTTTCTGACCTTGCTGCACATGGAGCAAAGATGAGTTCAGAAATTTCCCAGCACTCAGCTCCCAGCAACCTCTTGGAGGCAAAATAAGGATGGGTGGATTCAGTCCAGGATTCCTCATCTGTTTTTTCCCTGACTTTGAGTGAAGTGAGCAGAAACAATACCTTTTTCCTACCGGTATACTGCTTATTCTTACAAAAACCTGCCTGTGTATCCTGAGACATACCACCTGCTGTACCTAGGAATTTAAAACTTAACCTTTATTATTCCCGGTCCCCGTTCCAGGTACAACAGGGCTCAATCCAGTCACTGTGTGGATGGATGACACAACAGCTGCTGCACAGAGAAGTGGCAGCAGTGCCTACCAATACTAAGGCCACCCTGAAAGCCCCTGGTCTTACATATAGCACCACTGGCATACACTGGTAAACTCAGCTCCAGGGAATCATATGGATTAATTAAAACTGGTTCAGATTTATAAATTACTACTTGAGATAGTCAGCAGCTACAAGTGCTAGTGAGAGTAAAGACATCTGCTGAGCTATCAAGGAAATGTGGCAAGTATTCTTTTTTCTGATGTTGCACAAGGTGTTTTCTTAATCCCCCTGGAACCATAACATCTCTGCTAAAGCATTTTCCTACTTATATCCTCATTTTTTCCTCATTATACCCTTCTTTCACAAGCCCTATATTCTGGTACATCATACAGAAGGGATTTCTCTCTGGAGGCCCTGTTTCATTGGCTACGTGGAAGAAATGATCGATCTTGTATTTCACCCAGTACTTGCAAGCTATTTATGCTCAAAGTATTTTTAATAGTCTGCTATTTTCCCCATCAGCTCTCTCTGATCATGGTCTGCAAGTACCCAGAGAGTATCTTCCTCTGAAAGCTGTTTTCCTACACCTGTATGACAGCTATCTTCACTCCTGGGGATTGCCATGCCCTGGACATGTTGACTCCAGCTGCATTTTTACTTGTCTGTCTAACCCTCTCTTGCCAGATTTACAGCCTTGCGTGCGCTGCAGTTCGACGATTGCAGTCTGAGCACTTGTTCTGTCTAGCTGAACAGCCCTCCCCAGCACACCACCATTCTGATGCATAGTCACCCAGGAGACATAATCATTCACTTAGAATAAAAATAATTCTCCTACAGTTTGCTCCTTGCCTCCATTCTGCCCTTTTTCTCTGATTTATTACACTATATTCCTTATGGAAATATTTTGACAACCATCCCCTCAATTCAAGTCTTGTGCCCACCCTTTGAGGGAGTGCTTTGAACAGAGGGAGGCTAGGACGAGTGGGTATCTCATACACTCACTCACCCTTTTATTCCAGTGTCATTTCCCCCACCTCCTCATTATATTCCCGAGCCCTTCCCCTCCTTCTAGTTCAGCTGTACCTACTGCCCCTCCTACAGCTACCAGGCGTCCTCCCTTCCCTCCCAGCCCCTCCGGTGAGCACAGAAAAACATCTCCTCACAGCCTCTGCTACTCAGGAAGGTGTCCGAGAGCAGAGGGCTCAGAGCCCCAGCCCACCTCCTCCGCCTACACTCTCCGCACCACTTGACCCCAGGAAGGGTGCCGCCGGGGCGCGGGCTGGAGAGAGCAGCGCTGCTAATGCAATAGCGCTGCATTCCTTCGGCTCCGATCTCGGCCACATCGTTGGACGGCAAGAAAGTATTTAGTGAGCCGGAGGACTGAAATTATTTCTCTTTAAGCTTAGTCAAAATTACTGTGAAATTCCTTAATTAAAAAGTTCAAACTGGGAAGGAAAATGCTTTCAAATTCAGCCAGCGCAGTGCCCTGCTCAGCACTGCACCTTCCACCTCTTTGTAGCTACCTTCAGTTTCTCGTATTACCTTACATGTTGCCTGTTGGTTTGGCTTGTTATGAGGAGTGTCCCATCAGCCTCACCCCACACCACCCCCCCCCGCCCTCCCCGCACTGAGCAGCAGAAAGCTCTTTATGCTGAGTACTGACCTGGTGATATGCACAGCCCAGGGCAGAAAAAGCATCTTTAATTTCATACTCCCCCGGGGAGCATTTGCTTGAAGGAGGATTTTCATCCTGCGTTGAGACGCAGCAGTGGCTGTTGTGCAGATGTTGGCTGCAGCCTGAGGTTCTGCACGCTGAGGTTCTGCTCTCCCCATAGCAGTAAGCTCTGCCCTGGGACAATGAGTTCGGCGCATTTTTTTCCTGGTGTGCAGAAGAGCAGAAACACGCAGCACTCAGACTGGGAACATGCTGCAGGCCCAGACTGAGGGCGTTTCATGGGTATCTGTGTTACTCTTACATCTGTCACGGGCCCCCTGAGCAGCACGGGCACACGCTGGACACCGGACAACACAGTGTACCTTGTGCTGGCTGCAGCAGGCTGAGCCTGATGGGCAGACAGACGCACGTGCTTCTCACTGTGTCCTGGGGAACACACAAGGTAAATTAATTTGCACTATTATACATCTAGAAAAACTTTGCCACAACCCCAAAGATGGCTCTGGAGTCAGAGCACAACCAGGAACACAATTATCTCAGTGTTCCCAGGTACCACTCATTAGCCTACACATCGCTTGTACGCAGAGAGGCTTTCCGCTTTGTATCTGCTAAGTCCGTTTATGGGCAGAAGGTAAGACAGCTGTGGACGCAGAGATGTCAATGTACCCGTGACAGGCATCCAAGAGTTGTGCAGGACACTCTCAGGCTTCAGAGGACATCAGTTTGGATTCAGTTTTTCAGTTTATAAACAACCTTCTTCACTACAACCAGCTTCAGCAAAACCCCGTGCCTGAAACCATGACATTCTAAGGTCTATCTGAAGCAATGCAACATTAATTCCTTCTCCTGGCCCCAGGCCTTTTGCATGGAAGGCTTGGCAGGCAAGGTGTTGTGAGGCAAAGGACAAGCTCCTACACGTACTGGTTATTTTTTGTTGGCTTTTCCATGCCTTCAGCAGCACAGCTTCCCTGCCTGAATGCCGAAACACAAGCATTAGTAACTGTAAATCAAACAGCAGCTTCCTCAGAGCACAGCGAAGCCTTTCAGCAGCTCATGGCACAACACATCTGTCTTCACATGGTGCCTTGTGACTGCAACCGGAATTTGGGAACATTCTCAGAGAGGATATTTTGGGTGTCACCCTGGTATTCCTGCTCAACAGCCAGCTTCACTGACTGCAGGGTTAGCACCCCAACATTTTTCTTCAGGGCAGGAGGCTGACATGGCTCCTCCCAAAAATCACTGTAGGGAATTGTAAAAGTCCCATGTGGATGTGCGCAGGTGAGGACATGCAGCGAACAGGCAGCAGTGAGCTAGCTCTTATGGTTTAGATTGCCTTGTGGTGCACAGTTCAGATTTACTTATTCCTCCTGTTTCTAGTAACTGAAGATTTAATTACTAAACTCAACGCTTGAAGTGAAGTTTTAGGAAAATAGTATTTGAAAAAGAGTTATCTATTATCTTTATTAATGTGGTTTGATTTACAAACTTACCACTTCAGCCTGAACTTGGAAAGCAAAGAAAAATTTAAAAAAAAAAAAAGAAACCACTTTAGAACTAAGTTGACAGTGCTTTAGGATGAATTACGGATAGTCTTTTTGGCTGCTGACAGTCATTTCCTTCGGGATATTCTTCTGGCTGAGAAGCTGTAAACAACGAGCCTCACAGCAGCAGAAATAGAAATGAAGACAAACAACTGAAAGAATTAGATCAGCTACAATAATAATAATTTTGATGCTGAATTTGGCTCCAAAACAGGTTTATTTTTCAGAATTCTGTTTATTTCATAATCTCTATTTTTCAAATCACTTACCCACAGGGAATGCATCTGTGTGCATGCGTCTGCTCTCGAGGAATCCCTGTGTCTCTGTCACAAGATAAATTAAAAAGTCAAACCTTAAAAATCACCATAAAACTCACTCATTTATTTGAAGTAAAAGCTGCAAGAGAGCAGTTGAGGTCCTCCCTTTACATCCTGTAGAACTATGGAGCCTGCTCAGGTACATGCTTCCACAGTTCCTTAGGCTGCTAACTTGTTAATGAAAACATCGTCCAACTCGGTAACTGCTTTGCAGGGAGTATGATGCTCCCTTCTGCTCTGGCAGCGCACATGATTCTGTACCTCGTGTGAGCAGTTACTGAACATGCAAACCAGGAAGTGGATGTTAAAAATCACTGCATTATTAAATGAGGAATCATATCTAATTTAATTAAGAGATAAATATATCCTTAATAGTAAGCAAATGTTGTCAGGTGGTATCATTTGTACTTGCATATCTTTTCCATCAGCTTTAAAAGCCTTCTCCTTTACGCACCATATGTCTCTCTGAAGTAGGAAAATGCGGCTTTGTCCACATGGTCAATGGAGCAGTGTTCAGAGGACCTGACCAAAGAGTACCGGCAGGTCAGTAAAACCAGTATGTGTGCCATCAGTGAGTGAGTCATTAAGGAAATCTCTCACAAGGGCAGTGTTCCACAGTTAGGTTGCAGGCATCTGATGGGCACAAAGTTGAAAACTTCAGCCTTGCCCTGCGGTAAACATCAAGGATGTTTCAGTGTTCTTGGAGCGCCATACAGCTACCATGCCTGAGCTGTCCTAATGACTGAAAAGTAAGTTATTTCCAGAGAAACTCATTAATAATGATCCAGGCATTCATAGCCTGCATGCGTCTGCCTTGCCATGGCATTGTCATCACAGTCTTTAGACCACCTCAGACTTTGCATTGCTGTTACAAAGCTTCTTTAATGAATCTCAAGGTTGCAAGGAAAGTACTTCAGAGAGAAACCAGTAGAATATTTAGAAGATGGAAGCAAACATTTTGTTGAAATCATTAAGGGGAAAATGCAAGCCCTCAAGGATTTTCAAAAAGGCACAGTCCTCCTTTGTGACAGCGTGGAGCTTCAAGGAACTTTTACCCAATTCCACAATAGCTGCATTTGACAGGTAAGCTGTGGGAACTCACACAATCCCAGCCAAGGAGCTTCTATTTACTTTAGAAATCTATACATTTCAGACATAATTTTTTTTTCTGTATCATTGCACTTCATTTACATGGGTCGAGTGCAGACTGGCAGCAACCCCACCACTCGCTCTGAACAGAACAACTGCACAAGGTACAGAGACAGAGAAAATCACCCCTTGATTTCTGAAGAGTAAAATTGCACCTTCAAACTGTGTCAAGTTCCACTTGGAGTAAGCTCTGGTCTCTAGTGCATCTTTGCTGTGGGTTGTTCTGTCTTAAACTCTCCGTTTCTTCAGGAAAGACATACCTGCAGTCTAGCTGTTCATGAAAGAAGGGGACAGTTCTGAAATGCTCTGTCACTTTTCTATTGTGATCTTAACTGACACCGTGAAGGAGTGACAGAATCCTTTAGTTATAATTCAGAAGGGAAGGGGGGAGGAGAAGGTGGAGAAGGATTATATAAAATGGATTTATGTTGCTTTTACAACTGAATTGTTTCCAGTATAATGTCACGCTCTTAGTGTGGGGGATTTTGCATGTGTCATGATTCTACAGATGTTCTTGCACACTACATGCAGCTGCACTATTCGTCACGGGCAAATTTAATAGCAAGATGCTTGCTACGCGTTCCCTCTATTCTTAGTCCACAAAAACTACTGAGGAGAAAAAACATAAACCCACTGCCTGAGAGCTTGCTTGCTTCCCTTATCTATACAGCCTCTTAAAACAAATCAAACCCACACTTTTGGAAACACTCTCTTTTGTACAAAATTCTGTGACACCTGCAATTCCAGCTCCATTACTTTTGCTAGAATGATTTGTCAACTGTGTTCTTTCTAATGTTTATGATGCTAATTAAATAATTTTAAGTATCTGAAGAGGTTATATTCTTAACGGCAGGGGTTCTTCAAGAGCTTGATCCTTCAAAAGGGAGAATATCCTCTGTTCTCCTTGCCTGCAGAGGAAACTCAGGAGCACTCCGTACCGGGATACTGCAGAGTTGGTGGTGGCAGGGATTTTGCAGAGGCAGACTCAGAAACGCTCTGCTAACTCACCTAATTTTCAAAACCTGGCTCTTCCATAGATCTATTCTCCTCAGTAAACTTTGTTGGTCCAAGGCCAGTGTGTTATTTAGCTCTTCAAAGGGGACCATACCCTAGGCCTCCAGCTTCTTGCAGATGCATCCTAGGAGCAGAACAACATTTTGCAAAATTCAAATTAAAAAAGCCAAAAAATGAGCTGAAACATGGGCTGTCTGGTCAGTGGCAAGTGAGGTAACCTAAGAACTGGCAGCGAAAGCAGAGATTTAGACTTCAGAGGAGGGAAATGGAAAGCTGAAGTAGGAGCCCATGCAACTAAACTGAACAGGACAAAACTTGAGACGAGGGTACAGATGTAGAACAAGTTAAAAACCTTACATTGCCAGTAAGTACATGAACAGAAATAGATGTTGTAATTGAGAGGCATGAATTTAATTACTATGTCTCCTACAGTACAAGAAAGACATTAACCTACTGGCGCCGATGCAGTGGAGGCTGGAGCAGGCAGCATGCGAGGAGAGGCTGAGAGAGCTGTGACTCTTCAGCCTTGAAAAGGCCAGGAGGGCAGGGGGATTTATTGCTGTCTAAAAATACTCTGTAAGAGGCGGCAGGGAAGACAGAGCCAGGTTTTTCTCAGCAGCGCACAAGGTCAGGGAAAAGGCAACCAGCAGAAGTCAGAGCGTGGGGGACACTGACCAGGGAGTAGAAAAAATTCTTCACCCTGAGGGTGGTGAAGGGTTGTGGCACTCCCAAGGTGAGGTTTCTCCAGGTGAGGAGGACTGTACGTCCTCTCGTTGAGAGTGACCATGCTTAACAGACCACCAAAACCAGAATGTCTTAAACTAGTAACACTAAAGTATATACAGGTTTACAAGTGTGGTTGAAACTTTGATGCCTTATAAAACATAGAAGGAAAGATGTAGCAACAAGGTACACCAACAGCTAATTGTATTTTTTAATTAAATGCACCACTTGGGCACTGTTGTATTGGAGATGTCTTAAAACATCTTGAATTCAGCACATGGTGGAAACACTTCACATATGTAAGATATGTAGAAATGTCATCAAATTGATGGAAAAGTTATTTTTGTTACCGAGAAGCTCATCAGGTAATTTTGGAAATATATAACAAGTGTTTCTGATACTAAAGACGTGCATCTGCAAACACAGACTGCCAAAAAAATGCAATATTCCCATGAGTCTTTTCAGCAGAATGCCAGCAGACAGCATTGAAATACACAACAGATATGAGAAGATAGTATTTTCTAGTCTTCAGATGATTGCTTAGCTCAGAAGCGAACCAGATAACATTTCTCCTTCTGTTTCTAATCATGTATAGGGATCTAGTTGTGTCTGTGTACAGACCCAATTCCAGAAATTGTTGAGAACTGCCTCATGTGTAAAATCTGCCTGATAGTGTGAGATGTATCTTAGAGTCAAGCATGTGGTCTTAATTATGCTATACCCTCATAGGTATGGGTTGCATTATGGTCTCCTACAGCTATGGGAATTTTTAACTTCACTGTACAACCTATAGCCCTCATTTTCATAATCACAGAATTCCTGCTGATGGTGCAAATTATTTTGGTGATGAAAATCAAACACTTTTTGTTAGCTGGTCTCCTGATGGCAATGAAGAAATACAGGTCAAACAGACCTGTACAGATAGCCCTGTTTCAAGAGAAGATAGGAAAGTGTGAAAGCTTCCAAGACCAGCCATAACTCGGCAGTCATAGGAGGGTTTGCAAATCCTTGCTGACCGCTGCAATTCACAGTCTTTGTAGCCCAGTAAATTTGATTTTGCCATTATTAGTAAAAAAAGCAACAAGGTTTGTATTGACAGGGTCTCAGCAATTCCCTGGGCTTGTCCGGCCCTAAGCAGATTTCAATTTGGTTTAGCTGTGATAGCAACACAGGCATCCAGCTGTGAGGTACTCTTGACCAGGTTTGTTTTAGTTTAACTCCAGTTCATAGAAATAGCAAATGGATATTCACTGTGAACCACCTAGAGCTCCAGAATGAGTCGCGGGGAAGGGCGCAGACACCAAAGATACAAATCAGTCATTTAATCACAGTAAACTGATAGTGTTAAGAAAACACATAAAATTAAATCCAAGCAGACACCAGACTGAGGAGAGACACTCCCCTCCCGTGAATACCGCACTCCTCCCAGCGATGACTCATAGCAATACTCCCCCATTCCTTTTGAGAAGTACTGAAGTGTCAATCTTCAAACCCGAAGGAGCACTGGAGGAGTAAGCACAACACTAGAGAACGGGAAAATTTTCGTGTAGCAATTTTAAGTCTATTTTTAATGAGGCCATCCTGTATTCATTAAGTAATTTTGGCTATTCGACTGTTTAAAACATTAACTAATTTAATGAAAAATTCCTAGCTCTGTAGATAGTGCACCTTTTACTAATACCCTTTTGTCAATAAGACTTTGAGTGTAATACTACATCTTAACATCGCCGGTATCTTTAAGGACCTGGAAGCTGAAATAAACCCCATAAAGATCGCCGAGGCTTGCAAGCAGTTTTGGCCAGTTGCAGCCAATGCTGCTGTGCTCTATTTTCCCAGGGACAAGCTGAATAAAATCAATCCAGCGAATTAGCTCTCACTCAAGGTTACCACTCAGGAAGAGGTCAGTGCGTTTGCGTGCTGCTGTTATAATCTAGTGCTACCACCAGCTTACACCTTTCTTTCCTTCCTGTCACAGGCTTTTGCTGTTGTACTTCACACGGCAGTGCGGCGAGCAAAGCCCTCTGACAACGCAAGGCTGAGCGTAAAGAACCTGATCGCCTGCCTTGCACCCTCAGCCACCATTTACATCGATCTGTGTGAAGAGAAATGCTTACTTTCACAGCCCTGTCAGCTCTCCTGGTACAGCACAAAACCCTGCACCAGCTCCCACTTACGACTCTGCGTGCACGTACCCGTGCGTGTGGCCATGCAGCCCACAGAACAGCCCTTTGCTGGATGAATTCCAGGCCTCAGTTGCGTGCCTTCCTCCTGCGCCGCAGCAAGGCAGGCTTGCATACTTCTGCTCAGGTCTCCTTGCTATAGCTCAAGCTGTTTGTGCTGCTAACCGGCTTTGCTGGGTCCCTGGAAACTTCATCCTCAGGCAACGAAAGTCAATCTGAAATAGTCCTACAAACTGAGCTCGCTCTCAGCCAACCCAGGTTGCTTTCTCACTTCTCACTAAGGACAGAAAAACACAATTTCATAGGCATTGCTGCAGCCAGGGGCACCTCTGCAGGGACAGACCTTTTTCTCATTCTCCCTCATCCATCCTCATCTCAAACACCGGGAAACACATCTACTTTCCAAGTATCTCTTCATGTCCCAAGTGCTACTGCCACATGTATGTATTCCTCCTAGAATGAGCTGAATGGAAAGAGCATTGTATAATGATCTCTGATTTAGCCTAAAGTGCCATCTTTTCCTTCTCTGCATTTTGTCTGTGAGAAGGATGCTGAGTCTTGTGCAGCTGTGTTCTTGCTCTTACTCGGCACAGATTCTAAGTTTTGCACCCATACCAAGAGTTTCCTTCTTCCCTTTGAAAAGAGTGATAAGTGGATGCAGAGCAGTCCAAAGCCTGCACAGATGTGAGTCAGGACTAGGATGAAAATACTAACCTAATAAAAGAAGCTTCTCTGGCTTCCAGTGCGTGTGCTGTGAGCCAGGAAGTGAAATCCCACATGGAGACGGGAAAGGGAGGACAGAGAAATTCAGATCCAGCTGCTGACCCTACCTGTTTCCAGAGCACAGAGTATCTACTGTACTGAACTGTGAGTCAGCCAACCTGTGAATTCCTGCCCAACCTCCCCAAGGCCACCTGGAATTTACCTAAACACACCTTGCAGGATGCACAGCACCCACAGCAGCTGACTCCAGCAAAGTGCTGAGCACCTTCTGCTCTGGCTGAGGTTGGGATGGACGCTCACAGTGCTCATCACCACGCGCAGCTGGATCTGCCTCTATTTAATACATTTCTGATGGAACTGCACAAACAGAATACAGTCCTGACTTGGAGAAAAATACATTATATTTATTGTCTAAAAATTAACTGGGGTTAAACCAATTGCCACTGTCAGGGATGCCAACCTTTAGAACAGATCTAGCATTAAATTGTGGATGTCTATAGGGAGTTCCCTTGGATCGTTTGATCAAATTATGCTCTTAGAAGTACACTTCAAAAATGTCATCCTGGTGTAGGAGGAAAAGAAAGAAAATAAGGCAATGAAATTAATGGAAATTTGGAGAAATGAAATGTTGTCTCATGTATTTTGACAATGTAGACATCAGTAGGTTTGCCAGACAGATCAGCTTCAGATTTCAGGTGCAGCTTAAGCAAAAGAAGCTAGTCTAAAGCACAAGCTGCTTGCTAGCCATTGTCTTGGCTTTGCCCACTTGACCCATTTTACAAGCAGCGTATTTACATTGTAGCAGCTCTGGCCATGCTTTTCCCAGGCTTGAGGTCCTTCCCCAGTCCTCAGGAAGAAAGCTGGCATCTGACAACATGGTCAGTTCCTGGCCAAAGAAACGCTTTAAGTGACAGGGTGGGCAGGCAGCAGCAGCAGCAAAGGGGGAAAAGATGAGAAGACAAAGAAACAGATGATTGCTAAAATGATCAGGTAAAGATGGCGAGAGGAAAGAGCACTGAAGTGTGTGAGGGGCTGGGGCAGAGCAATCCCACTGTACATTCTGTTTAACCCTTACCTTGCTTTGCAAACTGTACGCCACAGGTGCCTTTCCTCCACTGACACCTGCCGCTGCACCCCAGCACTTTCAACAATAAGGCACCCGATAACGCAAGAGATTCATGGCACCTCCAGCACCTCCAGCCAGCTAGGAAGAAAAGATGCACTCACTGGTTTTTCAGATCTTAAGCTGAGTTTGCTGGACAGATTGTGCATTATGATGATGATGTGTTAAGAGCACCAAGTAACAGGAATTGGTGTACTGAATTTGGATTGGAGACTCTTAAACACCCATTCTTTCGTCTGATTTTCCTAAATCTCTTTCTGACCTAAGCACCTAAATATCCTTAGTCTGGCCATGTTCCACACCTTGACCATATGGTCTTCCACCAGAGAGCAGAATCATTCTGGGCAATTAAGGCACTTGCCCATATCCATTTCATCTGCAGATCTTTGGAGGTGCAAACAAAACACTGGATGGGGAAGACTTGCTAATGCTGACAGTGCTTTAGATCACTTGATAATCTTTTTCCTGTGCTAGTTATTCCTGAATGAAAATCAAATGCATGCATGTTAGGGCTAGGAACAGATGGCACTTCTGTTCTGTGAGGAAGAAATAGGGGCGAAGGGGCAGCAAAGTTGAACCTCCCCCCTTCCCCGTCTTACCAGGATTCATTGTGTTGCCCTCCTGTTACAGCTGTCTGTGACTCTTTCTTGTTATAAAGAGATGTCAGAAGTTAGAGAGAGACAGACGATAACCTTAAATCCTTTACTGCATTTTATCAGGATTCTAAAAAAAAAATATATAAAAATAAAAAATAAAAAAATAAAAGCCAGCTGAGGGAGTTGGAAAATGTCAGTGAGGCATTACACAAAGAACTTGATACATTTGTTGACCTTTCTTCTTCCTCCACCCTTCTCCTCTAAGACGGATTTAGTAGTAGTGGGTGCTTAGTGCTAAGAGTGCTTTCTTAAAAATAATTTAGATGCTATTGTCTGTCTGCCACTTGGAAAACATAGCTGTTTCAATGAGCCCCTGCTGGAATGGAAAAAAAAAGGGTTTATTGAAATGCCTCCAAAAATGCACCAAAATTTCATTCTTTTCCTTGTCAGCTGAAACCCGTCTTGTTCTTGCCTTCACGGTCTTTTGTTTTATTTTTTTAATTGTACTTTTGTATTCAGGGCCTTTTCTTTCTTATCCCCTCTTTTACAAATGGTGTGTGTGGTATTAAGAGCTGAAGGCAGAGATGAGAGAAGTGTTTTGAACGGACTAATTTGCAGGCAAGAAATAAAGCTCTTGTAAGGTGGTCCCAGGGGTACCTTCGCCATGAGCACTATTTGAAATGACATGTAATCTGGTACATTTCAAAGGCAAAACATTTCCTAGTCTAAAGTATCTTCATGAGCCAGGGTTGGTTTACCTGTTTCTAGAGAATAATAAACTCCACTGGGGACAAGGAAACTCCTTCCCTCCCCTCTCAGAATTCCTGTTCTTTTTCAAAGAGGCAATTGCAGCCACCAGTTTCATTTCTGTCCTATCTTGTGCTGCTCTGATGGCTTGTAACTCAGTGCTCGCTACTAATACATAGCTGAATGCACTTCTGGATTAAATACCAACTAGCAGAGCACAGCACATCCCTCTGCAATGTGATAAATAATGGCATGGAGCTCCCTTTTTGTTTCTTACAAGGGTGGAAAATTTAGATCTGGTTCTTATAGACTTCTAAGATTTTAAGTATTCAACCACGTACCTTTGATCTTGCAATTTCTTAACAGAGACTGTTCTCCTCAAGAAACCAGAGTTCATTTCACCTTGGAACACTGTATTAATACTCTTTCTCAGCATTAATTCAGTGTTTCTAGCCTTACTGACATACTGAAAGGCTTGCACACAAAAGTCCACGTTCAATTTGTGAAGGCAGACATTTCAGAAATGCCTTTCGTTTAGAATTTTGTCCATACCATATTTTGGTGAAGGTTTAGCTGGTCTTGCAAGCTAACACACTTCAGCATCACCTGTGAACAGATCTGTGTACTGTGAGGAATGTTTCTGTATGTGTATTCAGCTTATGATTCCCAGGGTCTGCACTGCATGGTTTGAAAAGCTTTAAAAATGTTTTTAATGGGGAATTTGGTCAGAAATAGAATCCAAACCTTCTGTGAAAATAAACACTGATAAGATTATAAATCTTTTCTATTAATTTCACAGGTGTTCTGACCTAAACCTTTTAGTAAAGAAAAAGAAAAAAAAGAGAAAGAGAAACAAAAAGAAAAAAAGGGAAAGGGAAAGGGAAAGGGAAAGGGAAAGGGAAAGGGAAAGGGAAAGGGAAAGACAGTCCTTTGAGACCTTTATTTTGACCACTGTTTCAACAGTTACTTGATTTTCTCTTCAACTCTGCATGAAGAGAAATCAGGGTATGGTGTGTCTATAATAATGATCCTACACACTGTATTTTGTTTTCAGTCCAAAACTTAAGTTACATTGATTTTCAAAATCCATACGCTTGTCCTTAAATACACTGGCTCTATATGGTATTTTTTCCAGCATGGCCAATGATGAATAAAATTTGTTACCTGAACAGAGATACTGAAGGCACCTGGAAAGGACAAGCAGAAGCAATCGAGATGGAATGTCCAGAAAAGAGAAATCCCTAAAAAAAAGAAAAGCAAGAAGCTCTCTCCTGAGCCCAGTACTGACGTGAGAGAGCAGACCAGCCGAGATGACTTGTGCTGTCAGTTTGCATTACTATCCTCAGCCCTCTGAAGGACAGATTCTGCACTGTGACTGACCCTAAGGTGTGTTGTACTTGGATCTCTACCAAATAGAAGTCATGATAAAATATTACACCCCATAGATGGGTCTTATGCCTTAACTGTTGTTTTCCCTGAAGCTCTGTCAACCGCGATTCTTAATTTATGGGAACTTCGCCCACATCTAACTTAGAACAAAAGGCGTCTAGAGTTCATAGAACCTTCCAGAGAAGGTAGTGCCCCAGTAGCGTTTATCTCCTGGACTGCTATCCTGACATTGATTCCAAACCATCAGATCAATCAGGACTGGACCCTATTACTAACAATCATAAGGAAATGCAGCATTTACCAAAAAATCAATTACTACCAAATTAATCAGCAGCAGCACTGCTCTTAGATATCCTACCATAACTAGCGAAATGAACAAGGCCTCTCCTTCACTGCTGAGTGCTGTCACATGCTGACACGCAGAGGTGTCACATCTGGAACACACACTATCTGATGGAATTTCCAGTGCTTGACTTGCACAGCTGCCTGGCTGAACGCTGGCTGCTTTCGGAAAGGAGAGGTGGCTCTTTGCTCGTCTGTGTTTCACAAGCAAGTCACCAGCCCTGTGTCAGTATACCTGAGGTTGACCCTACTGCCTCAACAGGCGGAAAACTTGCTGACCCTCCTCTGACCAAACTACCTCCTAGCACTAGTGTCAGACTTCTGCTGACACTGCCTGTGTGCAGTCTTACCTTGAGCGAGACATTAATGTCACTGCTTATTTTTACTTTAGGCACATTCCTAACAAACACATCCACTTCTGTGTGCGTTGAAATATTTATATAGGCAATAGGTAGGGAATCCATTAGCAGGAATCAATTGTTCCACTTCTGGATTGCTTTTCAGACGCAGCAGCATTTTGCTAATACAGAATACCTAGCCAGCAAGCAATACAATGGCCCAGCTCAGCTGATTTATCAAAACCATGTTTTTGAGGACTGAGTTTTTTTATTTTAGTGACTCATGTGATGCGGTGCCATTTAAACACTGTGTGTAGAACACATGCTTGTTTGAACGCTTCATTATTTGGCTCGAAGTAGTACAGTATATTGTTCTGTTTAGGGAACAAGTTTGAATTTACCATTGACTCAGGAGAACTTCACAATGTATCGTTGGGTCAAGGACAGGAAGCTGTAGCAGAAATAGCTATGGAAAAAGCATCAAAAGAAGGCCACTGGGTTATACTTCAAGTAAGTCAAAGCTCTTCATTACATCAGTGCTGCATTGCAGTGTTAAAAACTGAAGCTTTTCAAAATAACATGTGCCTAGATGAAAGAGTACTAAATAGTGATTTAAAACTTCCTTTGTCTTCGCCACAAGGGAAGCATGTAACTTCATCTGTATATGCAAGTATCACTGAATATCACATAAAATATGAATTGCGACTATCTTGTGCGTAGGGAGTCAACTAACGTATTTTCCCAAGCACATGATATCTGATTTACTAATTTATTATCCATTTTAAAAAATGCTTTAGTAAATAAATGTGTAGCAAAAAGAATTGTTACACTGTATAATCAGATGAATAGATACAAACAGGGAAGATTGCTGTCATTATGCAGTATATTGTGTTAAACAGATGCACACGATTTTTTTTCAAATATTGTGCAATATCAAACCGCTTCCTTATGTCTGGGTTTTTCTTGTATCAATAAAACGTCTCATATTCCAAATCAATAGCTCACTGGGAGGCCTATTTCTTCCTCCCTTGTCCCCCCCTCCCTCCCCATCTCTGAATATTTATTTTGCAGCACAAGTGGCTTGACACATTAGAGATATTACTGAAGAAACCCAGGGAAGGAAGTCAGCAGGGTGATGGGTTTTGAGTGTGGGGAACCTGCCCCTCCTCCCACAGAACATCTCTTTCCAGGGGGCATTTAGGAAACCTCTTATTAAAATACCTGATGCGCCACTACCTGAAACACTGCCTGATCAGCATGCTGCACTGGATAAATTTGATCAGGCAAGTAAAAAGCCACAGAAATAAAACTTTTAAAATGTGACTATTAACACTTCTCATTTTAAAGCCACTCGAAATGGTGACGTCACTAAAAGCCCTTACAGGATACGCAATAATAAGGCAGAATGCATTTCATTTCTTAAAGATTTGTTCACACATCCTAGAGTGAAATAACCCCACATCTACCACCAAATAATAATAATAAAAAAGAACAAGAAATTGCTCCTTTTTGTTTTAAAGCATCACATCCAGCCCCGGGTTAAAAACATGCCTGTGTGCCAGGGAAACAAAGAATTTGCCGTCGCTACAGATAATTACTGTAGTGCAGAGTAAGAATTTATTTTGGTTTAGTCTAGCTTAGTTGGATTTTTCTTGAATTGTGAGACAAGGCTTTTCTGTGTCTCCACAGCATCGTTTACACATTGCATCGTGCACTGGAATGAGGTCTCAGCTGGGGTAAATCAGTGAGCCTCACCACGCCGTTTTTTACTGCTAAGGATTTGGTCCAAAATGTCTTACTCTGAGAGAGCGCTTTGGCTGCTGGGTTATCACATTTTCCCCTGTCCCTTTCAATCTTTGTTTTGGAAGGCTTTTAATAAAAACAGGTTTTGTTTCGGAGTGGCAGAAGATGCTTACAAACACAGAGGTGCACATGCAGTAATTATAAGCCATCATCAAAGATGCGGTCAAAGAAATCAAGTATGTCTTTGGGAAACATATCTGTGTCGAAGAGCGAGCATCAGCCCCACCGCTAAGGCACTCTCCGCTCACGAAACAGAACTGGGCTTTGACTGCCATTTAGCCAGTACGTTCTAAGAACCTTGGGGAAAATTACCAAGGCTTTTCTTCGCTCCCTCGTACTCAGAACAATCTCTTCCAGCCACAGAAAGGGAAAAGGCGCCAGGCACCTGCGCGGAGGGAGGAACGGCACCCCAACTCCGGCACACGCACAAAGAAAGCCGCCGGCTGCGGCACGGCCAAACACGCCAACTTGTGCCGCCTCTGCCCTCCCCGCGGCCCGGGTGGCCCTCGCCGCGCCGCCACTTGCAGCTGGCGCGCTCGGGTGCCGCGGTCGGGCCGGGTCGGGCCGGACCAGACCTGCGGGACGGCGCCGCGGTCCGGGCCGCT